>JAQZBX010008156.1:0-48719 GCA_029593785.1 Cabassous unicinctus | reverse complement strand
CTAGATGCTAAAATTCTCAACAAAATACTTGCTAATCTCATTCAACAACATATCAAAAGAATTCTATACCATGACCAAGTGGGTTTCATCCCGGGTATGCAAGGATGGTTCAACATAAGAAAATCAATAAATGTAATACACCACATATACAGATTGAAAGGAAAGAATCACATGATCATCTCTATAGATGCAGAAAAAACATTCAACAAAATACAGCACCCTTTCCTGATAAAAACACTGCAAAACATAGGAATAGAAGGAAACTTTCTGAACATGATAAAGGGTATATATGAAGAACACAAAGCTTACATCATCTTCAATGGCGAAATCCTAAAAGCCTTCCCTCTGAGATCGGGAACAAGACAAGGATGCCCATTATCACCACTCTTACTTAACATTGTCTTAGAAGTACTTGCTCAAGCACTGAGAGAAGAAAAAGATATGAAAGGTATCCAAATTGGAAAAGAAGAAATAAAAATTTCATTATTTGCAGATAACATGATCCTATACGTAGAAAGCCCTGAGATATCTACAGCAAAGCTTCTAAAACTTATAAAGGAGTTCAGTAATGTCGCAGGCTATAATAAGATCAATGCTCAAAAATCAGTAGCATTTCTGTACACCAATAACAAGCAATCTGAGGAGAAAATCAAGAAAAAAATACCATTTACAATAGTAACTAAAAGAATCAAATACCTTGGAATAAACTTAACTAAAGATGTAAAGGACTTGTATACAGAAAACCACACAACACTTTTAAAGGAAATCAAAGAAGATTTAAATAAATGGAAGAATATTCCCTGTTCATGGATAGGAAGACTAAACATCATCAAAATGTATATCCTACCCAAACTAATCTACAGATTTAATGTAATCCCAATAAAAATCAACACTGTATTTTTTAAGGAATTGGAAAAACTTACTACAAAATTTATTTGGAAGAGTAAGAGGCCCCGAATCACCAAAGACATATTGAAAAAGAAAAATGAAGTTGGAGGTATCACACTACCTGACTTTAAAACATGCTACAAAGCTACAGTGGTGAAAACTGCATGGTATTTGCACAATGATAGACACATTGACAATGGAACTGAATTGAGAGTTCTGATATAAATCCTTGCCTATACAGTCATCTCATATTCGACAAGGCCACCAAGCCCACTCAGTTGGGAGAGAATGGCCTCTTCAACAAGTGGTGCTTGGAGAACTGGATATCTGTATCCAAAAGAATGAGAGGAACACTATCTCACACCTTATACAAAAATCAACTCAAGATGGATCAAAGATCTAAATATAAGAGCCAAACCAAAAAGACCTTGAAAGATAATGTAGAGAAGCATCTACAGGACCTTGTAACAGGAAATGGTTTCGTGAACTTCACACCCAAAGCATGAGCAGCAAAAGAAAAAAAACAGATAAATGGGATCTCCTCAAAATTAAAAACTTTTGCACCTCAGAGGATGTTATCAAAAAATAAAAAGGCAGCCTACCCAATGGGAGAAAATATTTGGCAACCATATATCTGATAGGAGCCTAATATCCGGCATATAAAGAAATCCTACAACTTGAAAATAAAAAGACAAACATCCCATTTAAAAAATGGGCAAGTGACCTGAAAAGACACTTCTCCAAGGAAGAAATACAAATGGCTAAAAAGCACATGAAAAAATGCTCGACATCTCTAGCTATTAGAGAAATGCAAATCAAAACTACATTGAGATATCACCTTACACCCATTAGAATGGCAGCTATTAAAAAAAACAGCAGACTATAAGTGTTGGAGAGGATGTGGAGGAATGGTCACCTTCATCCACTGCTGGTGGGATTGTGGAATGGTCCAGTCACTGTGGAGGACAGTTTGACAGTTCTTCAAAAAACTAACTATAGATTTTCCATATGATCCAGCAATCCCACTGCTGGGTATATACCCAGAAGAGCTGAAAGCAGAGACACGAGCAGATATATGCACACCAATGTTCACAGCGGCATTGTCCACTATTGCCAAAAGTTGGAATCAAGCCAGGTGCCCATCAACAGATGAATGGATAAACAAAATGTGGTACATACATACAATGGAATATTACTCAGCTGTAAGAAGAAATAAAGTGCTAACACATGGTATAAAATGGATGAATCTGGAAGACCTTATGTTGAGTGAAGCAAGCCAGGCATTGAAGGATGAACAGTACATGACCTCACTGATATGAATTAAGGAAATTGAGCAGTCTCTGAGAACTATTGTCTGAAAGATAGGTGTACAAGAAAGAGAAAGAGAAGAGAAACTTGTGAGCCATCTCCCATATGGACGTAACCTATGGTAAAGTTATAGAGTGTAGAAGTGTATTGAAGGGATAGGACAGGAGGCTAGTGATATATTGGGTTGGGTGGTGCAGGGTTGACAGATTGGGGAGGGTGGGTTAGAATACCCAGGATACTGAGGGGAGAGATGGGAGAGGAACCAGGTGAACACTTGGGATTTGTGGGTTGAGGTTGAAAGTACAGAGTTGGGAATGCTCTTGTGGCAATATGACAAGGAAGTGTCACTGCTTTAGAGTGTTGGTTGGGGGGGCATTCAGTACAGGGCACATCTGGAACAGGCTTCTAGGGAGTGTGTGAGTGTTCATCCTGTCATAATGTGTTGTATCAGTGGGTGGAGACCCACACAATGAGAGGGAAGGGTATGGACTTCCATCTTTGGGAGGACCGATTTGCTCAGAAATAGACAGGTGGGCATCTCTTAAGAGCAAGGGCGGTTCCTAATAGTGGAGGATGAACCAGTGAGTCATGACCTCTTGTTGCATGTAACTATGAATCTTGTCATCCAATGAGTCAAGCCAGGGGGTTGTCATGGGCCTCGGGGGTGGAATGGGGAGGGAGGAACAGAATAGATCAAACAGGGGGTATTTAGTGGTCAGTGGAAATGTTTTTCATTACCTTACAGTGATGAACACAGGACATGGTAAATATCATCAACATTTATAAAAGTGTACGTTCCAAAATGTAAACCATACTGTAAACCATTGGCAATGTTTAGTAGCTATACTTCATTATCTGTATAACAGTTATAACAATGCTACCATCCACATACAAAAAGGTTTTAATATGAGGTGAGGAAAGGAGGAGAAGGTTGGGTATATGAGTGTGTCTTGTATTCTGTGTAACTTTGCAGTGACCTAAAAGTTCTTTGAAAATTAAATGAAAAATAGTGAGACACTGGAAAGAGAGGGGGAAGGTGCCACGGTACAGACTGGATACCAGCTATTGCAGTGATAAAAGGCAAAATGTCAAAAAAATTTTTTTTTTCAATTTTTTCTAATTTTTCAAATAACTCAATCCTTTAATTTAATTTTATTTTTAGTTTCTTTTTAAGTTTTTGTGTATTTTATCTCTTACATTTAAACATCATTATTATTTCATTTTCCTTTTAGTTGTATTTGGCTATTTTATTGGCTTCATCTTTAAAGAGACTTTGGATCACAGAAGGGTTACAACTGGGGCGGGAGAGGATCATTGTTGGGGGGCGCCAGGAATGGGGGGTGCATGGGAGGAAGTTCACCAGAACATACATAAAAGGTGTATAAAATTGTTCAAATATCATGGGGCATGGTCACAGTGGGTGGAGAATCACTCAATAAATGAGAGAATACTGAATTCCCATCCTGGAGAGCTCTGCCATATCCTCCAAGGAAGCAACAACAGTCCCCCAAGGGCAGGGGCAGTGTCTGGCAAAGGAGGATGATCCACCAATGGGCTCTTGTTTTTGATGACTAGCCTTATGAGTCTTTGCTCTTTAAATTGAAACTTAGCCTATTGTTATGGGGTGCCTAAAGGTTGCCGCTGAGAGCCTCCTTGTTGCTCAAATGTGGCCTCTCTCTAAGCCAAACTCAACATATGAATGCATTACCTTCCCCCCAGTGTGGGACATGGCTCCCGGGGATGAGCATCCCTGGCAGCAAGGGATTGCTACCAAGTGCCAATGGGCAATACGACTGGAAAAAGAACTCAAATAAAAGGGGGAAAGGTAAAGACCAATGAGTTCA
Organism: Cabassous unicinctus; assembly: GCA_029593785.1. NCBI lineage: Eukaryota > Metazoa > Chordata > Mammalia > Cingulata > Chlamyphoridae > Cabassous > Cabassous unicinctus. Next base: position 44,679 of record JAQZBX010008156.1, on the reverse strand, counting down.
TATGGCTAAGAGACTACAAAGTTTGTCGGGAGGTCATCCCAGAAGTAATGCTTATGCACATCTCAAAAGGACCTCATAGGCTTCCAATGTGGATATCACCCCAAACAGAGGGGCTCCTGAGGGCTCTGGAGACATCCAGGTCCATTATCAGGGCAGATAGCCCCAGAGTTTCATGCCTTATCAGTGGGGCCCTACTTTGGAATCCTTGCTCCTGAGAGTGACAGAGTTGGACCCAAATATGTCTTCCCTGCACATGGTCCATCTGTCCCTTCTATTCAAACCTTTATCTGGTGCTGGAGTTTGTAGGTGTACTTCCAGAGACCGGAGCCTTTGGTCTGTCCATGTGCCAGCTGGGCCCGGAATCTCGGTGGTGCTGCAACTCCTACTCTACAGCTCAATGGACTCACCCTGTACGCCTGGTGGGGAGATGATGATGGACAACGGCCATCCCAGGGAATGGAGAGAGTCTGCAGCTGCAGGCAGGATAATCCCATCCATCTTATCCATGGGATATAAGACTCCTCTCACTTGGAGGTGGAGTGGACATCACCATCTCAGACTCCTCAGGACTGGGGGAAGAGCTATGGACTAGAGTGGACTTACTGGTATTCTGTTATAGACATGTTGTGATTCACGCAATGGAAGAATTTACAACATTAATGTGGAGCCTGTGACCACTGGACACTTTTGGGGCAGGGAAGAGAAAAGCAGTTATAATACAGGTGCCTTTTCAGGACTTGGGAATTATCCTGAGTGACATTACAAAGACAGATATAGGCCATTTTACATCAGCATATACCACTCAGAACTGTGTGGGAGAGAGTGTGGTCTACAATGTGAACTATCGTCCATGCTTAGTGGCAAAGCCCCAGGATGTGTATATCTATTGCAGGTGATGTGCCACACTAATGAAGGATGTTTATGTAGGAGGTTGTGGGAGGAGTGGGAAGTGGGGCACATGGGAATCCCTGTAATTTTTGTGTAACATTTAAGTAATCTAAGTATCTTTAAAAAAATTTTTTTAAATCATTTTTAAATAAGGCTATTATAATGGGCCAAGCATGAGAGATGAGGATCTGAGCTAAGTGGGCATTATAGGAGAATAAGAATTAATGAGCATAGATAGTTTCTGAGGGAAATTGCTAGACTTATGGAACAATTAAATTTAAGTGCACAGAGAAGAGGCCATAGGATACTATCTCTTTCACCTGGAATCCCAAGTGACTATGGTCATGCCAATAAGCTAGTTAGGAAAATAACAACAAAAAAGTAGTTTGGGGGGAGAAAGGAATAAGAAATAATGAGTTTAATTTTAGATATGCTGATTTTGAGAAGCTAAGAGACATTATACAAGAGGAAAGCAAATGAAAATTATGGTGCTAGATGTTATGAGAGAGAGAATGGAGTTTAATATAGATTTTCTATTCATCAATGTAGTGGTGACTGGTGAAGTTATTGAAATATATGAAACCATTAAGTGAAAGTGTGTAATGTGAGAAAAGAAGACTGACATTGACACCTTTGGCTGGCTGAGTAGAGGAAGCAGAGGCAATATTTTGCTTTTGTAGCTTGTGGGGAAATTCTCATGAAAGCTTCAGTGTTGTCAACACTTCTTTATTGGATGAGGACTTCCAACACTGCTGCAAAGCAGGTTTTCAGTAATAGCTATATGAAAATAAATATGATTTACTTATATTATTATAATTTATTTATTAATAAATAACATTTATAAATGTTAGATGTAAAGAAGGATGTAATGGAGAAATTCACATGACCTGACAGGGTTTGAAATGTCTCCTTGCTGAAGACAATAGTTACAATAAGTCATCTGGTTGAGATGATAAGAGCAATTCTTTTAGGAACACCTGCCCATGTTGAAACCCCAAGGCCTTGCAATGTCAAATCTGTCAGTACAGATCCAGTCTCCGATATGACCTGACTACACTCCCGTAAGACCGGCTGACAGTCAGTGCGGATGTGGCAGGAGCTTGGCTTCAAGGTGCTTTCCTTTTATGTGTAAGAAATACTTTCATTTTCTGGGCCAATTTCTCCGTCAGACCAGTTTTAGGGCATCCTAGCACTCTAGAGGTGGGCAGCTGCTGAAAATCCCTTACCATCCTTCTTTATCTGCACAGCTTGTGCCAATTTATTCCCAAGGTTGCTTGGTGAGAATATCTTGGTAAGGACTGCTCAGAAGAAGATCCCTCCTTCTACCTTATTGAGCATAAGAGTGGTGGCAGACAGCAATATAGATTATAACTGGTTTAAATAAAAACCCATTTCTGTGTATTACACCCTCATTACTCATCAGCTCATCTAGAGTTACTCCCCATTTTGAAAGTGGCAGAACAGAAGACATAGCACTTAAATCTGGAGAGAATAAAGAATAATATCAGAGAATCCAAAGACTACTATCTCCAAAGAGTAGTCTGTGATCTTAGATGTGAGATAAGGAATAATGATGTCATCAGAATAGTTGATGCAGTAGACTAAAGAGGACCACAACTTTTTCATTGCTTCTTCTATTGAGAGGGGTCATCTAATTCCCTTACCCTTGAACCTAACCTGGCTTTCATTATTTGTTTGCTCAACAGAATGTAGTGGATGGGAGAATGAGGCAAAGGAAAACTTGCTGCTTCTGCCCAGAAATCTTTGAACACTCATGTCTGAGACCCACCTACCATGCTGTGATTGCTGTGAGAAAAGGTGGCAGAGAGGCCCTTGTTGGAAGGAAATGATACCTCTGCCTGACAGCCCTGGCTGGGGACCCAGGCAACAGGAAACAACAACTTGCTAGTCCAGCCAATGATCCACCTTGGAAGTGGATCCTTTGGCACATAGCCACTCCAGGTGATGAGACATGCAGTCGCCTATGAACCCTGCCCCAAATCCAGGTTCATGAGCAAAGTAAATTATTTTTGTTGATTTAAGCCACCAAATTTAGGGTGGTTTGTTACACAGCAGAAGATAACTGAAATTGCTGTTTTGTAATATACCTAATTACATAACAATCTCTCTAGTTGATTAGAAGCTAGCTAATAAAATTAAAACTTCCACTAAAAGCTAAAATAAAATATCTAGAACCGTAATTACAACTCAGCAAAGAAAGGTATGAAATACATTCTATCACTCCTTCCAAATAACATTTAGGTTCTTTTCTGTGAGTATATGTGTTGATGGGAGAAAAATCAAAGGAATTATAAGGATCAATTTTTGTTAGATCCTGTTATAAGGAATCCAGTAAGAAGGGTGATGACCACATAGAACAATTATGAAATGGTCAAATTAAAGGTGGACATAGCTAAGGCAAATTTCTGTAGGTCAAATGAAATTTTATTGCTGAATAATTTCCTAAACTTCTTTGCAAGGAGTACTTATGGAAAAATGTTTTCTCTTAAACACCAAATGATACAGATATTCCTAATGAAGTTAAGTAAAAGAAAGTATGTTTCCATATGACTAAGATGAAAATATTTCCAGGATATAAATGAGATGAAGATACCCCACGAATGTAGCTAATAGATAACTGAAAGAATGATTTAATTGTATTGGGAAAGATTCTCAATACATCTTTGTTGCTTGACATCTTCATAATTCTCTATTTAAAATGATATGTTCAAAATTAAATGATAGCAAAAATTATTTTTGAAATAGAAATGCTAAATAGAAAATTAGATTAATACTACCATTTGGAGCATGTGAAAGCGTATAAGAAAATATTCAGAGCCAAATTTTGGTTTACCATATGATAAGTACTTCTCAATTTAGAGTGTACTTTTTTCAGAATCAGATTATAAGGTACTAAAAAGCACAAAACTGCCCTAACTGTCTGTATTGATTTTCCCGTCCAGTTGTTTGTTCAAGCCAGCACAGGCCTCATTGTTAATATAAGGGTATTTTGTTCATTTAAATCATTAGTGAGTTGATTGTATCTACAGGCAACAAAGGAAACTGCCATCAGCAATGCGACAAGCCTTAAAGGGAGAGCTGATGATTTCAGCAGTCAGAAAGGAGAATTTCTCTCTACTTTAGCCAGCCAACTTCTCCTAGGGAATTCACCGAAACTTTTATCGGTTACTAACTTGCTGCCTGCCCTCACAAATTTGAACTTGCCAATCTCCACAGTCAAGTGAGCCAATTCCTATACTAAATCTCATCATATTTATATAAACATTTCTCCTATCACTTCAGTTTTTCTGGAGAACCTTGCCTAACACACTGTCTCACTTATTGATGAGGAAACATCTCTAAGGCAATCAAGCACAGAGCTAAAGCTTGGTAAAGATATATACTACATAGCAGAGCAGAGGCATTTGCAATATATTCTCATACAAAACCAGACATCTTGTGAGCATTTGGTAAATATTAATTAGATTGAAATATATGTTTCTATTACTGACACGGGCAGTTTCTCATCTGGTGGAATGCTTTGAGAAACTTCACAGAGTCAAGTCCTCATAGAAAATTCCCATAGCATTGAGCAGAAAGGAATCTGTATATTTATGATATAGAGTTGGAGAAAAAAGAGTAATATGTCTAGTCATGTCAGATTGCACTATTTTGAGCACTAAGATTAGAATAGAAAGCTGGGAATGTGTGTGATATGGAATATATATATATTCACATATATATGTATTTATATATATACTCATGAAAAATGAATATGTGTATATATATTCATACAGATATTATCATTTCAACTTTGGATATGTGAGAAATAGAATATGTTCTGAGAAAATGTGAAAACAACCAAATGAAGTAAAATTTGATGTGCCATAGTATATAATGCAATCTTCCAAATAAGTAACAAAACTGTTTCCACTCCCACAAGGACTTTCACCATCTCTATCTTTGCATTGGTCCTACCCATGTTTTCTGATGATAATCCCATTCTGTGCAGGATGATCTTAACCTCAGTTATTTCTCTGCATATATGCTTCTGCCTGGACTAAATTCTTATCCATGAAATTCAGTGTGCCTCACTAAACCTGCCAAACTCACAAAAATAAAGGAGATACAGAAACTACCAAATTTCTCTGATGCTTTCAGTCCATGACTTTCTGTATACCTCCTGTGCCTCGGGGTATTTGGCTCCTGCCTAATTCCTCTGAAGCCCTGACCAAATGGTGACTTGCAAACATGGCTGATGTAATTCAGATTATGTTCAAAAGTGAAAAAATTCTAAGAGACTGCATGTTTATCTAAAACAATTGAAGAAAGATTGAATGTTTATCATGCTATTTGCAACCACCCAAACAATATTTGCTAACCATTACAAAACATAATTAATCACATTTTCTAGATTGTCTTTGATTTTCATGTTCCTTCTGGAAAGCTAACTTCACAAATATTCCTTGTTACTCTAACACACCATTAAGGGGCAATTCACATGAGAGAACAGGAACAGTGAACTCTGAACTGAGAGCAAGAATTGAAAGGACGTTTCATTACAAAGAACAAAATGCATGCATACACTACCATGTGAGAGAGTAAGGAAAAAACTTTATCAAGGAAAAAGCAATCTCAGCAGAGTTGCAACACCTACTCACCAGTTCATCAGACTCACCCAGGACAACTAACAAAAGGATGATGATTGACAACGCCCATCCCAGGAAGGGATAAAAAAGGGTTAAAGAAAAATAAATATTGTTATACTGTCTATTTCTTACAATTTATTATATTAAATCAATATACAATTGTATTAAATCTAACCTGGCCTTGCACTCTCTTTTAAAATTTGTAATTTCTTTCTATCTATTTTTCTATTTATTTTACAATTTTACAATAAAGATCTTTTTAACAACTGGAAAAAAGCCATTGATTATACACTTTGGATAGATCATATGGTGTGTGAATATATCTCAATAAAACTCCCTAATAAACAAATAACTGTGCAAGAATAGTCAGAAATAGCAGCTATGTACAGCAGGAGAGGAAGAGAGACTGAGACGTGAGGAATTTCCTTGTTTGTTTGTTGTCTGTTTTTTGTTTTTTACTATTATTATTGAAATAATGAAAATGCTTTATTAATGATTGAAGTGATGAACGCACAACTATGTGATTATACATTGTGTATTTTATACTCACAGCACATCTCTGTTCAAACTAGACACATTTCAAGTGCTCAGTAGCCTCATGTGCCCACTGGCTACCAAAACGGGACAATGCAGTCTAAAAGAGGAGTCTTAGTGCAAACCTGGCAATTGGGAGATCAGTGCTTCTTGATACTACAGAAAATAGAGCACCAGTGTTTACCAGTTCTCATCTGTTTTATCATGCCAACTCCAACCACACAGGTAGCAAAAATATAGCTTCCTGCCACCTAACACCACCAAGAATTTAAATATTTTTCAATGTGTAATTCAAATGAAAAGAATCTGGAGTTAATAAAACAAATCCTAACACACATCACTATGGCACTGTGCAGTGATAACTCTCCAAGACTTGTTCTGGGGGTCTTTGAAGTCAAAGCTTTTTTTCCAGAAGAAGGAGGAGGAGGAGAAAAGCTTCTTCACTATGTCAACATTTGCAATAATGGTGCAAAAGGAATGGGGGTAAACCTGTGGTGTCTTGGAACAAATCAAGGCAGTTGACATCACCAACTTATACTAGTGCTCACTGCATTCTTCCCTGCCACACACTCACAATAAACAGAAAGGAAAAAGTCAGTTTCACTTCAGGATGTCTATCATTGATCACTGGATAATCTTGCTTCATGTAGTTTTAATATTCTCCATGACAAAATGGAATTACATATAAAGCACTAATGCTGCATGTCTAAGTATGATGCTTGTCTCGAGCAAAAGCCCTAGTATAATTATTTGAGTTGTGAGCTAAACTAGTCACTAATTTTATTTGAAAGAATAACTGAGAGTTGTTCAATACTCAGACTTGAATATCTAATAGTTATTTTATTGAAAATGCCAGTGATGGAAAACAACAGAGAAAATATTCATAGTGATTTTCATATGATTTCATATGAAAACATAGTGATTTTCCAGGGAGGAAAATTGAGTTTTCAAGGGAAAATTAGAATTTTAGAAAACTTTTAACCATCACTATGAGCTTGACAGGGTCCCAGTATTTAAAGAATTTTTGATAACATTGGTGGTGATACTAACAAATGTGATATTTTTTTATATTATATAAAGATATGTGTTAATTTGTGAAAGTTCTGCATAACTCAATGAACTGATATTTCCCAAATGAACAGTGCATATTTAAAAAAAAACATTTATAGGTAAAAGAATGATTCAAAGTGGAAGATAGGCCAATGAATTTTAATGTAACAGAGTATACAAAATTTATTGATATGATTTCAGATACACTGCAATTAAACTGCAAGAAAGCATAATTTGTAGAATTAGGTGTAATATTTAAGAAGAAAGTTTACAATTATCTGAAAATGTTATTAAAATGTACTATCCTTTCCAACTCCATATTTGGTTGAGATCATAATTTCTTTCTATACATCAACCAAAACAACATATAGCAACAGATTGAATACAGGTGCACATAAATCTGTCTTCTATTAAGCCAGACATTAAAGAGATTTACAAAAAAAAAATGTGAAATAGTGCCATTCTTCTCACTGGTTTTTTTTTGTTTTGTTTTGGAAAATAAATATTTCATAAAATATTTTATTCATGTTAACATGTGAGGGTATAATATTTTTATTTTAAATGATTTAATAGACAAAATATTTTGTAATTTTCTTATATTTAATTCCTATTATGATAAATATTAATAAAGCTACTCCATTAAATCAAAGGCTCTTTGGGGTTCTCAACAATTTTTACAAGTGTCATGGGGACCTGAGATTTACTCATCTAGTGGAATGGGTACACAGGTTTTAGAATCATAGAGACATAGTTTTATATCACGATCCTGGCCACTTACTAGATAAAAAACTTGGATCAAGTTATTGATAAGGAGTTATGAAGATAAAGGGTCTAACATACCATGTAACACATGGAAGACCACTGATAAATGCTGACAATTATTTTATCACCATAGCTTTGTCCAGATTATCTCTCTGAAACTCTTGCACCCTCTGACTGCAAGTACACACAGTTTTTGGGAATAAACTATAGTTCCCCATCAGGAAGCTCATTCTTTCATGTATCAAGGTCCCATAGTCTAGGATTCTGATGTTCTGGCCTGACAGGACGCTAACTTGTTGCTCACTGTGGAGCTCAGTCAGTGTAGAAATGGCAAAAGTCACTTGTTTCCATTAGAAAACAAGGAAGCTATGGCATATTTTTAATCCTAAAGGATTGATTATGAGTCTTTCGTTTTCTGCTAGTATGTCTTGGCTCTTAATGTGGGTCACAATGGCAGCTGTACACTCACACAGTTTTCCTCTTTCAAGAGTCAGAAGACATGCCCACTGTCTTAGGTTCAGAATTTTGCAGGTAGACAACTAAGTGGCTGTTTTAGTTTCCTGGCTGCTAAAACAAAAACCATACAATGGTTGGCTTAACAACAGGAATTTATGGGCTCTAGATTTCAGAGGCTGGAAGGCTTGCTTCCTCCCGGGGTAGGTGTCTTTTGGTTGGCCGGCAAACTTGGGGGTTCCTTGGCTTTTCTGTCTCCTGGCAGTGTACATGGTTTCAACTTCTTTCTTTTCTGGATTACATTGACTGCCAGCTTCTGGCTGCTCCCCATGGCTTCTCTCTCCCTCTCTCTCTCTCTGTTTAAATTCCATTTGCTTATAAAGGACTCCAGTAATCTGGGTTAATGCCGGAACCGATTCAGTTGGGCCATTTAACTGACTTAACATCTTCAAGAGATCCTATTTACAATGGGTTCACTCCCACAGGACATCATTCAATCCCCAGAGGTGGCCTTGCCACTTATTTATCTCTTTAAGGTCCTGGGCACTTAACCTGTGAGAAATGGAGATTATTTTGACCCAGGCTGAGGAAGGAAAAAAAGGAGATATAGGGAAACGGTAGTTTCACTGTGGATGACATATGGAAAAGAATGAGGAATAATGCTTTTTATGTAAGGGAGTGAGAGCAAGAGTGTGTAGGCTTGCCTGTGGATAGTTGAGGGAGACTACTGCACATGCCTTGAAAGGGACTACCCTCTGTTAATTCTATGTTGCAAGGTTTTCTACTTTGGGAGTATATTATATACTGGCTAGTTAGGTGGGTATGATACTTCTTTTATTACAATTTGATTGGGGTAATGTCTCACATTTTTCTCATATGAATTATTCCATATTGATGAATGGATTAGAAATTTCTATGATGATAAAAATGTTTCCACAACCCCAAAGTCACAGTGTTAAGCAGAAATATATAATGGTGACTCTCTTTTCATCGTGTACTGGCTAAGATAGGAGACCAGGAAATCACTTTTCACAATAAACAGAAACATGAGTTTAGATTTCACCTTCTATTAAGTCCTTGGCTATGGGAAAACAACGTGAATGGAGAGATGTAGCCGGATTTTGTCTAGGTCCTTGGCTAAACTGCAGAAAATGAATTTCAAGAAAATAGCATGTTGATTGGGCCAGTAATTTATTAAGGTAGGGAGGGAAGAGAAATGGGAGAAAATAACAGATCATAGGTACTAGATAGAGAGAAAGGGGCTGAAAAGTGATAAAGAGGACTGATTTACAGACCACAATTTGCCATTATGGATTATAAATGCCCAGGTCTTACTTGTATGTTGATCCTTGCGGGGTGGACACTGCAAGAGCAGGGCACATAAGGCAAGAACAGGGGTCAAAAGGCAAGAGAGAGCAAAAAGCCTTTGCACTTGCTTTTTGAACCATTAATTATTCTGCCCCTTTGCTAATGACATGGGAGGAGTCCCAGCTGTTTGCTGTTTTGATTGATTACCCCACCCATCAATCTCCCGGGAAGGTCCAATGATAATGTCCCTGGAGAATATCCGGGGCTTCTCCTGGCTTCCGGAGGAAATCTCTCTTATTTTTTTCAGTGTAGACAATTTTTATAGGCAGGTGTTAAGAGTTGAAAATAGTAATGGATCCAGAGGGAGGGAAAAGGAGGTGAGGCATGGCAGCCATCCCCTCAAGTGAGGACCTGTGACCAGGCCAGTGGGGCCCAGCACCCTCTGAAGAACAAGCTCCCAGGCTGGAGGGCTCCTCACCATACAGGGGAAGGGGCACAGGCCCTGCCCTGCCCCATACACCCTGGCTCCTGTCCACCGTGCATGGAGACCCTTCCCAAGGAAAGCTTCACAGCTAGGAGGAGTGGTGTCAGGGGACTGAGCTAACCCAACTCCTCCTCAAACCCAGTTATATGCTTCAGGCCTCAGTTTCTCGTCTCCCAGTGATTAGCCAGGTTGGACCATCGGGTCCTGAGTAGCCCAGCCTCACCCAAAGTGAGGAGTCTGCATAACATTTTAGCCACATGGGTGGGCTGCAGGCCCTCAGAGGCTGCTGGCATCACTGTGGGATGGCCCTAGCCAAAAAGACCTTCTTAGGCCATGGAAATCAACCCAAGGTGCAAGGCAATGCAGCAACGACCCCAAAGTTACTTAGTCTCCTGAAAGGTCTTCCAGCAGCCATCTTGGGGATACCGATGTCCACGTGGACTTCTTGCCAGGTTTCAGAGCCATCTATTGATTCCGTATCTAGCTTGCTTCAGAAACACATCCATAAGGCATCACAAAGGCAATTTAATGTTGTTTTTTCCCCATTATATCTTTCTTAGTAAACTAAAGCATTATATGCCTTTGCCAGAATGAAACAAACTTTAGTGACTATATTATAAATGCAGTTTAGTATGAGTCTAAAAGAAAAAATGAAAGTCCGTGTCATGGAAAAAGCATCTTAATTCATTGAGTGATTTCCTTTTCAATTAAGAAAGTTCTAGAAAAAAGTAAGTGGATTGTAGCATATTTTAAAATATCTTAGAAAACAGTAGTGGGCATAAGACCTTGTTTTACTTTGGAAGTTGCTACATAAGTCCCTGGTAGAATTTAATCAATTTTCATAAATACCTAGTAATGAAACTATAAATCACTTTCAGACCCTCTTTTTGGGATATGCAAATGAGACAGGATTTCATTTTTCAACTTGCTGTCTATGCAAGAGATAGGAACTTGGTGTTGATTATCCAGCTGTTGGCAATTCTAAAAATGAATCTCCTTAGTAACCTCCCTTAAAAAAAGAGGAAAATAGAAGTGTTTGGTAAATATTATCAATCATATTTTTCAAGCATGAAGAGATGTGGGTGGAAAACATTTTTTCCTGATTAAAATTTCACATTTCTAAAGTAAAATATTCCAAAGTTATGCAAAATAATACTCTATCAAATTTTCTGAAAAGCAAATTTGATAACCATTTCAGGACTCTCTTACTACACATATTATTTTGCCAGTGGAATAAATCATGACCTAAATATGGTGTTTGGTGAAACACTTTTAGAATAAATGTAATATTTTACAAAGTCCTTTGGAGTCTCCCATCTCTAAGAGCTGATTCCCCTTCACACTAATTTCTTATGCTTGCATATTTTTCATACAGCATGGCAGCTGTTTGAGTGCCAGGTATCTGTTAGTGGAGAAACTCTTAAGGATCAATTATTCCTGCATGCTTTATGCAAACTTTGAATAGTTAATGTTGGAAACTATAGCTTGAAGAGAATATTTGTAAGTATATTGGATGTGGCTTCTTCTCTACATGGAAAAGTGTTTATCATACTGAGTGATATCTTTATGTTGGTCCCAAGTTGTTGAGTATTATTGCACTGAGATTTTTTAAATTAATGGTATCCACCTGCAGTTAGGTTCTTACTGTCATTGAAAAATGATTTTCTGTGTGTTTTTCCAAATAGCTATTCTATTTCCCACAACTATTTTAAATCTAGACCTTACTTCTAAAGCCGTCTACCCATTTCCAATCCACTCCTCCATCCATCATGCTTACTATTTTACAATAAAAATGAGTCTAACAGGAATGAATTCTTTTTGACTTTCCACTCGCACATCTATAATCTCATTTACATTTGCTTTACAGTACTGCTTTCTTACTACCAGTTTTAGAAGGAAAGATGTTTCTCTTTCTATTCCCAAAGGGAATGTTTATCCACCTCAGCTCTCTGCTCCTCCCATTGAGTTACGGACTTTTTTCCATTAGTCACCCAATTATTCATTAAACAAACATTCCCCGCGTTTTCTGTGTACAAGGCATTGGCTGGAGGCTATAGATACAAAAATGAAAAACATTTAGCGGGACAATAAACCTGCTAGTAATTAATTACGGTATTTTTGGTAACTTCTATCTTGGGGAGTATATACAAGATACAGCAATAGCATAGTCTACAGAAATGTTCCAGGCAAGTCCGAAAATGCTTTATGAAGAAGTTCATATTAAAATGAGATTTGAAAAGTCAATAAGAATTTTCCTGTTTGACAGGCAAGAACAGACTATTTTTCACCTTCTCCTAGAAGACTGCAGTAAATAAAACAATTACCTTTTTAATCAAACATTTTCCAAATTATTTGTGCACTCAACCCCTTTTCACACAGTACATACTGGCCAACAGGGAGGACACATGGGAAATTAAAGCTTTCCTGGTAAGCCCAGCTTAGGTTCCTTATAAGAAACATACCATACAGGTATACAGCTTCTTCTTCTAAAATACTTGTTATACTCAAAATGTTTTTACTCTCCCAGCTTTTTTAAAATACAGGATTATGTAGGACTTTATTATGGTGCACGTGCTTAGAGGTCAAGTCCTTGTCCAGACTGCTATTTCCTTTTCCTAGACCAGGAATCAGCTCATTGTTAGTTGCCAAAACCAAAGGAGTCAACCCCAACTTCCTTCTCTAATATAAAATAATTTTGTGGCATGATAATTTGATAAATTACTTTTTATTTTGTTTTTTGTATTTTTATTTCTTCCCCCATTCTACAAAAACATCTGGGCTCCTTGTATTCCTTTGCACAGAGGCACTTTTAGAAGCTACTCAGAGGCAACTTTATTCCATTGTTTGCAAAAAGGTGTCCCAGAGGAGTAGAGCAGCCTAGAAAGCCGAAAATCTTGAGGACAGTTGTAGGAAGAAGAAAAGATTTCTCCCAAACCCAAAGGGTCTGAAGTGAGCAGGACTCACCTATAGGTCTGTGGCAGCACTAAGAGAGACAGAAAAGTGATTGAGGAGGGCTGTGTGATGCACCCAGGATAGAGGACCCTAGATACTGGGTCTGCCTTTAAGTCATTCCAGACGTTCAAATGCCCCAAATGGGGCATAAAAGTAGTATAAAGCCACCTGACTGCAAGATATCTACAAACCAGTTGTAAAATGACGGTAATTTATTTAAAAATTCTTCTGTCTAAAGAGTGTAATATGCATGAGTATGTTACAGTTACTCCCTAGACACAGTCAATTACTCTATTCGGGAATTAACAGGTCAATTATCCTATAGAATGCAGGACTGCTAGCATTCTGTTGGAAATCCCACACTCCAGCCATGGCCACTAAGCGTTTCCATTATTTTTATCTTTGATCAATAGCAAAGTCTTTAAGAATCAGCTTAATGATATAAATTAATTAGGATTTCATTAGTTAAATTTGTGTCTTGTTAAACAGCATCTTGTTAAACAGCATCATCGTTGAATATATGTGGATTGCTTAAAACTTTTTAGAAAAATCACTTATTTGGCATGAACAGAGTATGAGAGTCTAATAAGTTTTGTATTCTTTAGCCATGAGAAGGGAACTCAAACCATGATCACTAAATAGTTTTGTGTCAAGCCATTAAATTGGAGGATTCTGACTATGGGGATCCTACTGTACAATATTGGAGCCTCCAGTGATATTTTTATGCAAGGTAAGACTGGATCACTTATAAGTACAGAAAGGCACATCATCAAGATTACAGAACAAGTTGTTAAAACTATATTTTGTCTGACTGATTTTTTAAAAAGCTTGTTAAATACATGTGTGTTTGTGTTTGTATGTGTGGGGCTTGTGAGACTTGCTTTCACTATAACTTGTATCAATTCTAAATGTGAGGATGGAGTGGGGGGATTGATAACCCTGACTGACACCAAATTTTTGGCAGCTATCACTAATTTTACAATATCCAAACAACTGTCTTAGGTAAACTTACAATCACTGGTCAAATGGTTTTCTCTGAGTAAACCGTTGTCCATACTTCCATTGTCAAGCCTGGGAGACACTGACTAGACTGGCTCCAAGGGGCAGAGGATATTGGGGGAATTTGTGAGGCTCAGTGTTTGTAGCTTCTATTAGGTCTATTCATCTAGCAGTGATCCATGAAAAGGAAACACTTTTCTTGCCAGTTAGTCTATGAGCTAGCTTTGGTAGCCACTTGTGTTGTTATTTCACATGCTAGTGTAAGATTCAGATGGTAGTATTGCATATTGTTTAGAGATACATTGTCAGCAGTTTACAACTTCAGTAAGGTAAATGGGATGTAGTAAACTTGTTAAGGCTCATGTCTTTAGTGCACAGGGGATGAATCACACAAAAGATGCAGGTTCCTTATCTCAGAGGCTAGGAAAAAAAAAACACATCTCCCCTCCTAGAAACAGAAATAATTCATGGGCAGAGAAGGAAGTAAATATGTAACTTTGAGTATGTATATAAGCAGTGCATGGATGGCTAGTGTGGGAGGCAGAATTCTAAGGTGACCCCTGTTTTAGTGTCTTGCGTCTTGCTTGCTAAAGCAAATACCATGCTTAACAGGAAGTTATTGGCTCTAGGTATTGAGGCTGGGAGAAGTCCAAAATCAAGGCATCATCAAGGTGATGCTTTCTACCAGGAGTGGCATTGTGGGGCTGGCTGTCAGTGGTCCTTGGATTGCTGTCACATGGCAATGCGTGTGGCAGCTTCTCTTGGCTTCTCCCTTCCCTTCCTGGGTTCTGGCTGCTCACTCTGACTTTCTTTCTGTCTTTTACTCTGTTTGTAAAGGACTCCAGTAATCCAGATTAAAGCCCAGCATGTAAGCTGAGCCACACCTTAACTGAAGTATCATCTTGAAGAGATCTTATTTACAGTGGATTCACACCCACAGGAACGGATGGGTTAAGTTTAAGGACATGTTTTATCTGGGGTACATAGATCCAAGCCACCACAGCCCCCAAGATCCCCAGCCCCTGCAGTACTCACATCTTCTCTGGATTATTCAAATACGAATTTATATCTTGCTGTGAAGGGATTTTACAGATGAAATTAAGGTCCCAAATTAGGTCATTTAAAACAAGGATATTATCATGGTGGTGTATTAGCCAGGGTTCTCTAGGGAAACAACTGACAGGAGGTATATGTAAATATTATGTGATTTTACAAAATTGTGTCATGCAACCAATGGGGATGCACAAGTGCAAATTCTGTAGGGAAGCCTACAAGCCAGAAACTCCAATGAAGGTCCTTTATGAGTTCCCCAGAAGAAAAGTAGAGATGGGAATTCTCTCTTGTGACTGAAATCACTTTTGCTTTTAAGGTCTTCAACTGATTGCATGAAGGCAATATCCTCAGTTGATTTTAGACATAATCAGCCAGAGATACAATCAACTCACTGATGATTTAAGTCCATGAAATGGCCTCAAAGTACAATATGACCAGTGCTTGCTTGAAAAGACAACTGGGCATCATTATCTGGCCAAGTTGACATATGAGCCTAACTGTTACAATGGGCATGACCTCATCACATGAGTCCTTTAAATCTAGAGGTCAGAGGCAGGGAAATCAGAGAGATTTGAAGCACAAGAAGGATTTAACATGCCCTGGCCAGCTAGGAAGATGAAGGAGGCCCAACGAAGTCAGGTGGCTGTTAGGAACCGAGAGTATCCCTGACAGCCAGCAAAGAAAAAGGGACCTACAGCGGTAGGGAAATTAATTCTAACACAATCATGTGAACTTGGAAAAGGGCACTGAGGTCCAGCTGAGAACACAACGCACCTGACACCTTGATTTCAACCTTGTCAGATACTGACCAGAAAACCCAAACACATCATGCTAGACTTGTGACCTACAGAACTGTGAGCAAATAAAAGGACCTGGTTTCAAGTCACTAGATAAGCGTTCCTTCTAGAAAGGCCCACACTAGAGTGGCAAGGTTTGACCTTGTTCCTACTTCTGCTGATTTTTGAGGCTCAGTTCAAGACTTTAAAATTCTTTAATGGAATTGTGCAGGCTGCATATTTAACCTGACTTTTATCTATGCCATGCTCCGAATAAGAAGAAGCATAAAAGATTCAGAAAATTTGTACCAACCATCCAAAACCATCATTATAATGTCAGACTTCACGTCTCCTATAGCCATGGCACCAACCTCACCATAAGGATACATCTCAATGTCTTAGAGGCACTTCCTTCCACACAAGCCTTATTCTCTGACTCAGCAAAAACATCATGCAGCTGATTTTCAAATCTGGCACCCAAAATCAAACCAAAACTTGATTTTGAAGGGCATCATTTCCCTGAATATAACTAGGGGTCAAATAAAGCATGTCAAATAGACCTTGGGACACAAAATATAATGGGGGTATTTTGGAATTTACATTCACAATTCAATGTATGTTTCTATTGAGAATACTCCCTTTTATAATCATAGCTTCATGCTCTGTACTTCCCATTACAACAACTTTTGCTAGGATTCCAGAGCTGACAATTAGTTGAAGTACAAACCTCTTAGGAAGACCTGCATGACACCATCAGGTGAGCCCAGAAATAGAGCCCTGCACAAGGTTATAGAAGCGGGAGACACCATAATAAAGCTTCCCCTTTCAAAACTGGAGATCAGGTGATCCTTCGTGGCAATCAATGCTGTGGCATTTTAACTCCATCTACCCCACTCTCAGATGACTAAGCTAATTTTTCTTACCTTCCCTCTCCATCCCACCCAAAAGGCCAAACTTTTTATCCTTCTCTAATGCTGGCTCCAATAGGCTGAAATCCTGGAGTCCCACCTCTGCCATGGCTAGCTTCAGAACTTGAGCTTTGGAGGGAGGTTAAATTTTCTTCCAGCTCTCTCTCCTTGATGCTCATTTTTATCTTTGCTCTCACCTCTCTGGCCCTTCAGTGCTCTATCTCCACAAGCTACTTCTGGTCACCTGTTTCTGGCCCTCCTCTTCACACTGAGCACCTCTGTGTATGCATTCCTGAACCCCTCTTCTCTTCCCACCACCTGCCTCCAATGACTCTCAATTCACAGAGTCCTACTATTCTGGTACCACACTTGATTTTAGGTAGAAATTCCCTCTCAGTACTCAGCCCTATGGACTCTCTACCTGCTCCCCAGATCATCTGGCCAGAGACAAAGATTAAGGCTTGTTTCTTCCGTTTCGCATACAAATATGCTCAAACATTTTCCCAGCTTGATGAAACCCTCCCAGGACTATCAGTAGCTATTGCCTTAGTTCTGCCTTACTAAAAAGAGAAGAGCTAACGGCTTTCTCAGTCCTAAGAGGTTTGGTTTGTGTGTTCTTTTGTTTGGTTGTGGTATTTAAATTTGTTCTTTAGGCAGACAGGGAATTGGGAAAAACATTAAAGAAACAAAAGGCTTATTCGAAAACAGGAAGCTGTAAATTGGCTGCATTTTAGATCAGTACACTAACATAAAAGTTCTTCTGGTGAGAAAAATAGCTTAAAGTTTCTGAGCATTGTCCCAGTACTACTTATTGTAGATATTTATTTACTCACTGACACAATAAATTTCTTCAATGTCTAAAGCCAAACAAGAATTGACTAAAATTGTGTATAGCAAACAGCACTGAAGGATAGATAGTGTTTCCTTCTAGAACAAAGCTCAGATATGCTTACTGCTTAGTAGAACAAAGAACAAAGCTCCTGGGGCAAAGGATAGATTTGCATGTAGCCTATTATAAAAGATTCAAGTTCTCTAAGTCAGTGATTTTCAGCTCTGATGCAATAGCAGCATCCACATGGGCCCCCCTGCATCAAGTCATGGAAGTTGGGAAGCAAGAGGAACCAACACAAATATGCTCAAATTGCTTTCTGTGCTATGAATAATCAAGTCTTCTTTTTCTGACCCAGTTGTCTCGTGTCTTCTGTGAGCATTAGTGAAACTTTGTGGGGGCAGTTACTTGTTATCTGCAATAAGTATAAACTCTCTTATCCTTCAAAGTTCTACACACTGACTAGCTTATGAGCACAATTAATTCATAGCATATTCTAGGTGTTTCCTAGTTTTTAAAACAAAGATTATTGGCAAGAAATAAACAACATATTTTTCCTCATTGATTTTTCTGCAATGTGTCATGAGATTAAATTTCATGACCTTCATAACCTTAACAAAATATTTTCTTCTTAAGTCACTTGGGGAATTTAGCTTCAGCACTTCTCCATTTTTTAATCAACAAAAAGCATAATAACATAGGAATGTTCTTTGGTCATTTATTTAAAGTTGCCACAATTTTTAAGTAGGAAAGTTACCTTTTGAAACTTACCTTTTTGGTTAATTATAGAAACAAAATATTCTCATTCATTCTCCTTTCTAAATCCTCTATCAAATTCCTTACAAAGGATACTATTCATATCCTTCAGAATTTTTGTAGGAAAGTAATTTCAGAACATTCATGAAAATCAGAACAAAAATGTCACAAACTTTGACTTCACACACTTTATTCTGTTCCATTTCTTTGAAATGGTCTTTGTAAATGTCAACCTTTTTGATTTTATCTATAAATTTTTTTAAAAGTCTTATGTAAGAATAGAATGTGGTAAAGCTGACAGCTGTCTAGATATAATCACTTGGCTATGTTGCCTGATTGGGTTAGCAATCATGCGAGTAGTCAGCTGGTTGTATATGTACAGCCAGACTTTCTCTGGAACTAATTAACACCATTAAGAAGTTGGAAAAGTACTTTAACTGCCTGCTTTGCAATAAATATTAGGGTGTTAAATAAATAAGTGGCATAGTAGTTTTTTGTTTTGCCCTCTGAATTAATTGTTCTGTTCTGAGTCTTCTGGCATCTCTCAATTACAATGATTTGAGAGAGTTCCTAGGACAAAAATATGTAAAAATAGGTTTTCAACTTTTCAATTGAGTTGGAAAACATCCTAATAGTTCATTATATGTTACATTACATCACCCCCACTGCCTGTGAAGTTGCACAGGTTTTTTTTTTTTTTTAAGAAGATACTATTATGCAAGAGAGAGAGAAGAGGAAAAGAAGAGGGGGCACATGGGGATTACTTACCCCATCAGTATTCCATTTGTCAGTCATAGAATAAATTGTTATCCCTTAGGAAGTTTGTAATTAAATTGTACTTTTCTTTTACATCTTTGATAATCCTTAGAAGACCCTCAGTCACGGAGACCCATTCAAGTATTGAATAAAATATTGAACTGGCTTTAAATTCTCTAGAATTCCATGAATAGCCCATTCTTCTACATCCTGAAAGGGATAGAGATAATAAGCCATAAATCTACAAGGAGATCGGTGCTTTTTGGCAGATAGTTTGAAGGAGGAGGAGAGGGTTTGTCAGCTGTGAAGTCTTCAAATCCTTTTCTGCCTTTTTATTTTCCAACTTGAGGTGATAAGTTAAATGAACTATCAGCATAGGTAAGAATTATCAAAGTATCTTTTACAGTTCTGAGCAGTTTGGTGCTTCATCACTGGCATTGTTCCACCATCCTTTTACTCCTACACAGAGGAGGAGAAGAGAGTTTTTGTGGTTAAACTACCAGAGTATTCCTTATGCAAGGACGCCAAGCCATGAACTTCAATCAGTTGGTGGGTGCTGCTAATGAGGTCAAGGTTACAAATTTGGATTCCACTTGAGCAAGTTATTTGGCAGCAGATTACCTCACAATTTGTTGCCAGAAACTATAAAAATGTGCCTTTACTTATTTGTTTGTTTAACTATATGTGTGGGTCCTGGCATTATACAAGTTCATAACGATATAAGAGTGAAGGAAGTAACCATGATTTCCAACTACATGGAGTTTACAGTCAAGTGGGGATGATTTTTAAAAAATGCGTAAGCATACAAAAAAAACCAACAGACAGCTGTGTCAGAAACCATTTATAAACAAGCAGGGTGCTTTGATAGAGGATAATGAAGAGAGGTAGCTGGACTTACATAAAATGGAATAATCAGGGAATTCCTCTCTAAAGAGTCCACATTTAAGTTGCAACCTAAAGAATGTGAAGGATTCAACTATGGCAGAGGTGGATAAAGACTTTAAGGTAGAGTGCTCAAAACAGGTGGAAAAGAACTTACATTGTTAGAGAAACTAAAAGAGGAGCATAGGAAGAAGTGAATTGAAATGATGTTGGGGAGGGAGGCAGGATCCAAAATATCCTGAGTCTAGTAGACCACAAGGGATTTGGATTTTACTCTAAATTAATTAGGAAGCCAGTGATTGTTTTTAAGCAGGGAACAGGTATTATCCAATTTGCACTTTAAGCAAATCACTCTAAGAGGTTCAGATAAGGAGGTTTGGTGTATACATTCTGATTGACGCCCAAAGATTCACTTTCCTCTTTTCTCTACACTCTCCTGGCTCTTTATATGGACTACAACACAGTCCATCCCTTTTTCCTGTTTCCACTTGGTCAATAGGGAATACGAGCTGGAGATCAGAGGGAGGGAAAAGAGTAAAATCAAGACATTTATTTCCCTTACTTAATCTCTTCTAGGTTGCTACAGATTGTCTGTTTCCTTCTATTGGAAACCAATAGAAGTCCTGTCCCATGGCCTTACCACTCAGCTGTCTGTCCAAATACTGATAACCCTTTCTCTCTACTTGCCCCATTGTTACTAATCTTAGGAAACTTCATCATCCCTTGTTGCCTTTGCCAATAGCTTTCAATAATCTTTTCATAAAACTTTTTTCTATTACTCTGCTATAATGACCCAAGTGTTTCTGGATAGGAACCTGCATCCAGAGACTATTATAGTATTTCATCATGAGGTAATGGTGCTTGATCTAAGGGAGTGGTCATGAAGTAGGTACAATTAGAATGTTTGAAGATGTATTTTGGAAGTGACTCAATAGAGTTTGTTAAAGGATATTGTGTATATTTGAGGGAAAAGGAAACAATTTGTTTCGAAACACTTTGGGCCAAAACAACCTGTTGAATGATGTCACTCACTGATAAGGGAAAAGCAGAAATGGAACAGATTTGGAGGATGGAGGAAGTGATATAAAATGCAAGTTTGAGATGTTTGTGAAACATCCAAGTAAAAATATCAAGTAGCAATTGAATAAATGATTAAGGATTTCAGACAAGAAATCGGGACTGTAAGTGAAAATTTAAGATTCTTCCCCACATCAGTGATATTTGTAGTCTTATGACTGGTTGCAAACAACAAGGAAGTGGGTACAAATAGATGAAATCTATGGTCTGATCCTGGGTCAAAAAGAAAAGGTGGTACCACCAATTGAGAGTGAGAAAGAATAGCTAGTAAGTTAGGAAAAATCTAGGGAAAAAACATCATGAAAGCTCAGAAGAAGAAAGATGGACTGGTCAACTGAAATAACTGTTACAGAGATTGAGGATAGTGAGAATGGATATAGTCATTGGATTAGGCAAAAATCTATTCTGCTGGTGATTTTGACAATATTCATTTCTGTTGTATGTGTTGACCAAACCAGATTGGAGTAAGTTGAAGAATACTTACTCTTGAAGAATGACTGAGAGACGATAAAGTAGAAACACCATGCATAGCTAATGCTTTAAGTAAATGTATCTATGAAAGCAAGGAAAGAAATTGGGAGGCAGTTGGCATCTGAGACAAAAAAACATTCTTATTATTTTTAAAATGAGATTTGTTTGAATGAGAATGGTAGACTAGATAGGGATTGTATTAGTCAGCCAAACGGGTGCTACTGCAAATTATTGGAAATCTGTTGGCATTTATAAAAGGGGATTTATTTGGGGTAGAAGCTTACAGTTACCAGGCCATAAAGTGTAAGTTTCTTCCCTCACTGAAGTCTGTTGCCATGTGTTGGAGTAAGACAGCTGCCAACGTTGCCAGGGTTCAGGTTTCTTGGGTTCCTCTCTTCTCAGGGCTCCATTTCTCTCTGGGCTCAGCTCCTCTGTTTCCTCCACAAGGTCAGCTGTAGACTATCAAGCAAACAGCTCATCTCTTTTTCTGGAGCCTTCTCTCCTTCCTCACGACCAAGCTCCTCTGTGTGCTTACTTCCCTGGGCTCCAGAATTAAAACTCAGCTTCAGAACTCCAACTCAAAACTCCAATTCACTCCTCTGCTCTGCCATGTAGTTTTATCTCTGAGTCCCCATTCACCAAGGGGACATCCTATTGACGTGGCCCAATCAAAGCCCTAATCATAACTTAATCATGCCCGGAGGAACAGACCAGTTTACAAGCATAATCCAATATCTATTTTTGGAATTCATAAATAATGCCAAACTTCTACAGGGATTAATAATCTGATAGGAAGTGAGGCAGAGAGAAAAGGAGCAAATTCCTCCAATAGGTGAGAGAGAGGGGTCCAGAACACAAAAGTAGAGATTGGCCTTTGATGAGAAGAAAATTTCCTTGCCAGGTTAAATCAAGGATGAAGAAGATACATGAAAATAAAAACAGGTTTAGGGGAGCAGATGTGGCTTAGGCAATTGGGCACCTGCCTCCCACATGGGAGGTCCCGGGTTCATTTTCTGGTGCCTCCTAAAGAAGGAACGAGCACACAACAACCAAAAACAATGAGCAAACAGAGGAGGGAGCCATCTCCGGGCGGGAGGGGGTTTTAAAAAGTAGTTTTGTATGCCTTGTGGTGTGAAGCATAGGGTGAAATAGCATGAAAGTCGTAGAATGACTCCATCTCATTATACTGAAGAAGTATTAAGTCCATGTGCTATAAAGATGTGTCTGCAAAAGAAGAGAAACGTACTTAACTATCATCATTACTTTTATGAGAAAATAATTGTTACATGGCAGCAGGTTTTGCTGTAATTGTTTGTACCATAAGCTTGAGGAAGGAACCATGTATTTTGAGCTGATTTGGAAACTAAGATATGCTATATTTGAAAAAACATCATAAGTAAGGCAGTAAAATTCTATGTAAGTAGCATTACTAAAGATGAATAAATATTAAAACATTCCCTTCAGTCAGTCACCTCCTCTGATAAGAATTCCTTAAAGCCCGGAAGCTGTGCTGTAGCCCTTTTCTGTGCTCTAATCCTTTTATACCTTATATACCACATCATAACACTTATTATTAATTACAACACTTGCAATTGTTTTTAATTTTTATCTGTTTTCCCTATTTGACAGTAAGTTTCAAGAAGACAAAGATTGTTTTATTCCTTTTTGCATCATCAGTGCCTGTTTTTTATGTTTTTTGTTATTCTTGTTTTTCAATTTACTTAGTAACCCCTAATGTCCTACAGATTTGCTCCAATTCCTATCATTATTTGCAAGTGCTTCTCTTCTCAGCTAGAGACTGGGCAAAAACAGAATCAGTCAGAGCCCAGAAAGTCAAAATGAAATGTTTGCAGAGTTGCTCACAGAAAGATTAAATGCTCATATATATAAACAAATTGCAAGGTCATTGACTGCTACACTCATTCTAATCCACAGGTTCACTTGGTAAAACAATACATATGGGATATGTATTTTAAAATTTAATCTTAAGAATTAGATCAAATAGGTGATTTAAAAAACAAACAACCAAAAAAAAAAAAAAAAAAAAACAGGTCGATACTCCCTCATATGAAACCCTTGGGGCCAGGATTGAGAAGCATTTGGACCTTAAAAAAGAAATACCAATTCAAAGACTATTTGGAGAAGTGCCCCTTAAATAAACTTATTAGTATCTCTGCAACAAAAACAATGTTTACATTCAGAGGAATAATGTAAGTCACTGTATTAGTCAGCCAAAGTGGTGTTAATGTGAAATACCAATAATGGGCTGGTCTTTATAAAGGGTATTTATTTGGGGTAGAAGTCCACAGTTACCAGGCCATAAAGCATAAGTTTCTTCCCTCACCAAAGTCCATTGTCACGTGTTGGAGCAAGACAGCTGCCGGCGTTTGCCAGGGTTCAGGCTTCTGGGGTCCCTCTCTTCCCGGGGCTGCGTTTCTCTCCGGGCTTAGCTCCTGGTTCCTCCACAAGGTCAGCTGTAGACGATCAGGCAAATGGCTTGCTTCTCTTCTCCTGGGGCCTTCTTTCCAACATCAAAACTGCTTCTCAAAAGACTGCTTCTTCTCTGTTCTTTGCCTTGCCTTTTAAATTCAATTCCCCACCCACCAGGGGGTGGGGCTCAACGCCCTACTGACTGACATGGCCCAGTCAACGCCCTAATCATAATTCAATCATGCGCAGATTAACAGATCAGATTACAGGCATGATCCAATTATATTTTTGGAATTCATAATTACATCAATTTCCCCAACGGTTACAGTCATCTTATAAGATTTCAATTCCTATTTGTCACCTGGTGAGTTCAGATCAGGTAAGCTTTTACCACCAAAAGATTTACAAAAATTCTTTTATTTTTTCATAGCTTCTTAGACTTCAGAATTGCAGATAAAGTATTGTGTAGCTATATGATGAAATGAATATCAGATATATGCTACTCACTTATTCAGTGTTCTGTGCAATGTCATGTCTGCTCCATGCAAGTCTCTGCTCTAAGTGCTGGATAGATAGCACTGAACAATATTTTCTTGCACTTACATATTCTTATCTAAAAAAGGGAAAATAATATTTTAACTGATATAGCGCATGTCAAAAATTTAATTAATTAGAGAATATTGTTCAATAACTTAGCAAAACTTGAATACTCTAAAGCCTTCCCTGCCTGAGTATACAGATGTGGTAATATTAAAACGAATGAACCAAATGTACTTATGCTAGCTTCAATCTCTTCACATTTCACTTCTCTGCGTTTTCTCTCGATAAAATATCATTGTAATGCTTATAACTAGTTCTTAGGAATGAGTTCCCTTTGGTAACTGAAGCATTGTAACCAGGTCAATATGACCATTTCTTCCAGAAGACTCCTTTATAGAAATTATTCTTCAGATTTTAGTGTTAATTTAAAGGTAGAAATTAGTTCATTTTCTCTGTATTATCAGGGAGCACTGTATGATAAGTTCATAAAATAGAATAAATGTAGATATCACATACTCCACAGTAAAGCTAATGAGGATTTTTTTTCCCTAGCTGAATATAGAGATGCTGTACATGTCTGTCCATATTCCTTCACTTTTACCATTTTGATACACGCCTATACAACTTCCTACAGCCAGAAACATATCTTTGCCTGAAGATTTGTTCTGATCACTGCAGTCTTCTCTGTCATATATGTCCCGCTCAAAGAATGAGGGAATCGTTGCCCTTCCCTCCGTCCCCACAACCCTCAATGACTGACAGGAGTAGAATGTTCAATACTGCAGCTCTTTCGCCACCTCTTAAGTAAAATGACTCTGAGACATGCCATTTTATACTGGCTTCCAGAGTTATCCAGTGGGATTAATCTCCAGTTTCCCCCAATGCTAATCTTTCTTGATAACAAATCCTATATTGGCTGACTTCCATTCAGTTTTCGAAGGTCCTATAGTTGTTTTCTGGGATCATCTCCCAAATATTCAACCTGAACACAAATCCTTATCTCAAGGTCTTATCTTTTGGAGGAACCCAAACTGAGTTAGTAAGTACCAGAAGGGGTCCTTGGAAGCATAGCCTCGGGATAAGATTCTGTAATTAGATACCTCTCTTGCCAAATGGCAACAAGAACCCATTTCTGGTAGTAAATAAAAGGTGATAATCCCTAGCAACTATAGCATAATAATTACTAAGAATTTCATCTGCGGTAAATTAAGATGTGAAATAGGTAGAAAGTGTTTGTCTTGGCTTATATAAGATCATTAGCATTTATACAAATAGTGACTATAAGGACTTGAGTTGGTTGGTGTCTTGGTCTGTTTTGGTTGCTATGACAAATAACATGCAGTGTGTTGGCTTAAACAACAAGAATTTATTGGCTCACAGTTTCAGAGGCTAAAAGTCCAAAATCAAGGCATCAGCAAGGCTATGCCTTTTCCCTGAAATCTATAGCAGTCCCACACTGGCTTACCACAACACTTGAGGCTCCTTAGCTTGCATCTCTGCCTTCCATGACATGGCTCTCCTTCTCTCCTTACGTGTGCTCTTCCGGTTTCTGCTGACTTCCTGCTTTTTCCTCTGACTTTCTTTGACTCAGTCATCTAAATTTCTTCTGCTTATAAAGGACTCCAGTAATATGAAATAAAGCTTACTCTGATTCAGTTAGTCACACCTGAATTGCTAATTTATCCTCAAAGGGACCTATTTAAAAATGGGTTCACACTAACAAGAACACTGATTTACATTAAGAACATGTCTGTTGTTGAGTATGTGAGTCTACTACAGTTGGCTATTAAATACAATGTATAAATTTAAGGAAAAGAAAACAGCAAGCTCAAATCAGTCAACCATCAATTCAGGGGACCTTATTCTTACTTGCACAGAAAGACAGAAGAGGGATTCACAGACCTGCCAAGTTTCCTATGCTAAAGTCAGAGTTCTGACTGAAAAAAAAAGGTGAGAGATTTATATCATGAGAACTAGGACAGGGACATCTGTGTAGATGTAGTAGATGTCTT
This sequence comes from Cabassous unicinctus, assembly GCA_029593785.1. Taxonomy (NCBI): domain Eukaryota; kingdom Metazoa; phylum Chordata; class Mammalia; order Cingulata; family Chlamyphoridae; genus Cabassous; species Cabassous unicinctus. The sequence goes on along the minus strand of JAQZBX010008156.1, from coordinate 18,110 downwards.
TGATAATATTGAAACCATGACCTCCTAAATATCTGCCCCCACCTTTGCTCCCAGACTGATAACCTGGGTCAAGCCTCACCATGGCATGACTTGGAAAGAACAGTCCCTGTTTTGAGAGGAAAGAGATTATTCAACAAAAGTCTGTAAGACCTTACTAGTATATACCAGTAGGAACCAGAACATTCCTGAGATTGGCTTTCAAGGATGCTTAACCAGAGGGCAAGCAAGATAATTAAGAGTTTATTGATGTGGGGGTACTCTCCTGTGACTAAAGATTTAACATCCTGGCAAAACACCTGGAGTTTCTTCTAATACACAGCTAAGATAGCTCCCTAAAATTAGTAAACAGGGATGGCCACTAGAAATTGAGTTGGAGATTCCAGAATTGCCTTGACAGAGTATTGAGGAAGGTGTCAAGAAGCTGAGAGAGGTGAGCATGCCAGGATGGAGTTATTATATAATATTGGAGAACCTGGGAAGAGTCAAAATAATTAAACCATGCTATTGAGGGGCTTAGAGGCTCAGTGATGCCTGTCTTCTGTAGTGAGAGCAGAGTTGATGCTAGGAGATATTGCCATGGAATTGGCTCCCTAGTATCAATATGGTTCACTAGGTTCAAGAATAGTAGTGGTCTGATGGCAAAAGTTGGGCACAAGAAGGAGGAAATAATTGACAAAAATGGGTAGCAGAGGGTTTTAAAATTCAGGAATCTGTGGTTTTGGCTAACATTCCTTGGAGTTCCCAGGAGAAAGAAAGATGGGCATCCAACAAGACTTTTGAGGCAGCAATGAAACAATCATGATCTCTTGCTTAGGACCCAGATCTGAGCCAGTTGTTGCACTTAGAGACCATTGACTGAAAGCACGACCGAGTTCTCTGAACAAAGAACCCTGACATGTAACAGCAAGTATACATAGCAGCTGTAATCCATTACTTCATCAAAAGGATGTACAATCATATACCAGAGTTAATGTTCACAGGGCAAATGGGAACACCAAGATCTTTCAAGTTCTGTTGGATAGAGTGCAAAATGCTGCACTAATATCATTATCAGAGGACCTCTGTGAGAACTTGAGGCTAGGATAAATGGAGCTCTTTCTCCAGTCTGTCTTACGATGAGTCCAGTGGGTCCATGATTCTACTCTGTGATCATTTCTCCAGTCCCAAGTGAATAATTGGGATGGATATATTTATCAGTTGTAAAAATCCTACCTGATTTTGACAAGAATCAAAATATGGTGAGAAAGGCCAAACAAAAGCCAATAAATCTCTGCTAAATCTTTCCACCCAGCTAAGACAATAAATCAGAAGCAAGACCTCATACTGGTTGAAATGGAAGAAAGGAGGCATGTGTGGTAGTCTCCAACATATTGCCACTCAGTTAACCAGGCTGACCTGCAAAAAATAGATGGATCATGGTGTATGATAGTAAGCTACCATAAACGTGAACAAATGGTGACTTTAATCACGGTCTCTGTGTGAAATGTGGCATCTTTCCTAGAAAAGATTAATGCAGCTTCTGGTTCTTGGCATGATGTTATCTACCTAGCAAATATATATTTTTCTCAATTGCCATAAAAAAAGGATCAAAAGCAATTTGCTTTCTTTGAAATAAGAGCAGCATTCACTCATGTCCCTATTCCCCCCTAGGCTTTGTTAAACTCTCTTGTTGTTTTTCATAATACAGTCCAAAATTATTGATCATATGGCCATTCTCAGAGCATTCCACTGGTTCTCGCCAGTGACGACATCAGGGTAATAGAACATGTAATACACAGGCATGACAGATGGTAAAAAATAAACCCCCAAAATTCAGAGGCCTGCCATATTAGTAAAGCTTTTTGAGACTCAGTAGGCTGGATATGCTAAAAACCCTCCAAGTTAAAGGAAAAAAAGTATTCGTTGTATCACTTTAACATACAGAAAGAACCATAGATCTTGGAAGGCATTTTTAAATTTTGAGACCATCACCTATCACAATTGGTAAGACTTATCTAATAATTTACTGGGTACTTTAAAATGTTATCAGTTTTGAGTTGGTCCCAGAGCAACAGTTGACTTTGCTATGTTCAATCTGTTTCAAACAATATAGCTTCTCTGTCCGTATGATCTGGCACGTGGTGCTGGAGCCCTCTGTGGTGAACAAAGATGCCATATAAAGTCTCTAGCCAGCTGCAATAAATGAGTCACATCACAAATACCCAGGTTCTGAAGCAAGACCAAGCCATCTTCAGAGAAAACTATTCATCATTCAGAAATCAGGTCTTCACTTGTTACTGGACTTTTTAGTGGAGTCTTGAGAGCAGGACCGTCTGCATCTGTCATAGAGTGACTATGCAACCAGATCTGCTCATCCTGAGTAGGGCATTGTCAGACTCACCAAGTCATAAATTAAATGGGCACAGCAGATCCATTCTATGACGGACATAGTATTTGTTGAAATAAAAGCAGATCCACAGCACAAGAAAGTTACACAAATAAAGGTAGCCCAGATTTGCGAGTCAACTACTTTTGTTACAATGAGTAATAGAAGTGAAAACAGTGTTAGTGGAGGCTGAGGGGAATCTAGAATATATAGTAGAGGAGAGAGAGATCATGACCATCAGCTGTAACATCAAGACCAACTGCAGCATGGGCCTTTCGCCTATCTCTCAACAAACTCTCCTTTAAAAAAAAAGAAAAGAAATTGTTACTGTCCACCATCTTGAAGAATCAGAGAAAGACTGGGATGAACTTAACATGGAGCATAAGTGAGTGATAAAAGAGGTGAACTATAGCAGATGCCATTGGTGCCTCCTCTGTATCTTCTCACTTTTACCACTTCAGGGTTCACTGCCCAACTTAACTGCCAACAATTGCATTTATTTTCTTGGTAACTTTTTCTGGCCATCACGACTTATTTTGCTGCCCTTGTGGCATCAAGAGTACCAGGGTATTAATGTCCCATCCCCATCCCCCACATCAGCCTCCTAAATAAACTACATGCACATCAATTCTTATCTAAGAAAATTTTATTATAAATTGTTTGATTTAAAATTATCACGGAGGTGGGAAAATAGTAGGTAGAGAAAAACTTTAAAAATCTTTCACATTTGATTTATTTATTTGCCCTTCTGGTAAAAGAAATTGAGCAAATAGCCTTAAGTCATGAGTTTAAACAGCATTTTTTGTTTGTTTGTTTTTTTAATTTTCTATATATTCTTAGAAAGTTGCTTTTTACCACCTAACCTTACTGGAAAGTAAATGGAAAACCACATACATTGACCCGAACAAGACTTGGTAACTTCTGTTGCCCTGATATAATCCAAAGAATTAAAATATTGAAACAGATAATTGTACAGTAGAAAATCAAATCTATGCTTTCTAGACAGCACAAACCAAGGGTTTGAAAAAATGTAATCAATTGTTTTGTCTATATGATACAAAATAGAGATGTGAATAAATTTCCACTATATTCAAATTTAGATATTGTGGATAAATAAATTAAATCCCGTTCATATACTGTTTATGTGATAAGTGACCTCCTAATCAGAACTTAAAATTCTAAGTGGTCAATGTATATGGAGAATGTGAAACCATTCATTTTATAACCACGTGTTTAAAGATATAATATCAGTCACAAGGACAATAACTAGGTAACAGCTGCTCCAGGATTATTTCCAATACTATGAGAGTAAAAATAGTAACTAACATTTATTGAGATTTCACTTTATGCCAAATACCATTCTAAGGGCTCTATGCACATTAACTTCTTAAATTCTCAACACTGTACAAAGCAGGCTATTATCCATTTTATAGGCAGAGAAGCTGAAGATAGAGAGGTGATGTACTTATCCAACATTACACAGGTTGGAAGTACCAGAGCTCAGTTTAAATCCCATCTGACCTGCTCTGGCACTGCCCACCCTTAACCATAAATGCCAATGAAGAAATTATACACCCACCCTAACTGATTAGTGAGAGGTATAGACAAGGGGGCAAAAAAAAAACAAGCAAGAAATTCCAGATTTCAAAGGACAAGATATTCATTTAGTGATGTCTTTTCATAAAAATCCCATTCCCTAGCTTTGTTTATTCATTCAATAGCAAATACGACCCTCATCTTTTGTGGCTAATCCTACGAAGGGATAATATAGTCGCAGACAAGGAAACCTCTTCAAAACGTAGGGAACCTAAGACTTAGCATTTCCTTAAAAAACAACCATGACTCCAGAAGTTTCCGCTAATTTAAGATTGTAAGCATGCAAGAGACTTCCATGAACCTGTAGAATGCTTATGTGTTAATAATACTTTCAGTTAAAACTTCTAAAAATCTTTTAAACTTAAAGCTATTCACTTCAGTTATTTAGAAGCTTTTCAGGGTCCTAGTTTTAAAGTAGACCACTCATTGAGCTTTCTGTCTCTAAATTAGGTAATTTATCCTTAATAATAAATATGTAACTTTCTTATACTGTAATAATATAAGAATACTGTAATATAACGTGGTATTATACAATACAATATAGTGTAATATTGTACTTACAATGAAACTTGTCATGAGTTCATATTAGAGAATTCTCATTCATTTCCTAGCACTGTGCTAACTCTGTTGCCACTTGAATATAAAATCACTAGCTTGATCTAATTCTACACACACAGGTTGGCTTATCTATCAGGCAGAAACAAAAGTGGATCAAGATAGCTCCATATTCATACCAATGTTATCTACTAGACAAGTTTTACAACAGTTGACAGTTTGGTTGACTTATATTCTTCAATAAGGAAAGAGCATTTCAAACCACCCTACTTCTGCCTTTTCTCCCATAACATTTTTGGCCTTCAAACATACTTTTTAATTTACTTGTTAATTATGTTTATTGTTTACTTTCTCTCATTAGAATGAAGATGTAGGGTGACTAAATAAATGAAGGGTGAATGATGAGTTAGTAATATTCGAATTGTAATTCACTTTCTCTAATTTTCATGTCGCAAAGCACTCTGTAAATGTACAGAATATAAGAACGTTATCTAAGAAGTGTGGCTGTTTAAATAATTTTAAATTGAAGGCATTTTTAAAATTCCTAAAAAAAAAAAAAATCCTGAGTTTTCCGCGTAAATGTTGAATTTGCATTTACCAGCTCGCATTAAGAGTACTTTTTTCTTCAGGCAGGGAATTTGTACTTGAGAACTTTCACATATCGGAAGAAGTGGCGTTTTTTCGTTAGTTGTTTGGTTGGGTTTTTTTTTTGGTTTGTTTGTTTTGTTTTGTTTTTGAAAATTCACTCTGCTATGAATTCAAATCTGAATCTTTCCAAAGAAAAAGAGCTACCTTTATTTCCTTGTTTTAGGAATCAGGTGCTTTCAGCAAAATGCTCAGTTTCCTTTTGCTTAGAATCGTCCTTGTAATATGAAATTCTACATACTGCTCTAAAATTTCAAAAACAGATTTTACATTTTGTATCCATTTCTGTCTCAAATGCTGCTGAAGATATTTTGTGTGTGGGCCATGGACAATCTATGCACTGAAAAGCACACACAAAAAATTTTGAATTCTCAGGCAACAAAATGTGAGATTTGCATGCATTTTAAAACATAATAAAGTGTTTTGGAATTGAAGATTTAATATTTATATTTTCAGTTTTTGCCTCAAACCTTGATGACTCATGACATGTAACAATTTATACAAATCTGTGTGTACTTTGATGCTAGTACTTAGCAATCCTCTGAGCCCAGCTAAGTCTCTCACGTTCACATCTCATTGCAGGATTTTTATTCTATTTTCACAATTCATGACTCTCACAGGGGAAGATTTTATGGTAGGAAAATTCTGTACTCCATCTTCAATGAGTATCAAAGTTTGCAATATATTCTTTAGTTGTCTGGAAAGGAAAAGAAGAGTATATTTGAAAAGTTAAGAATTTGATCAGATCTTACACTACTGGTAATTGAATCTAAGACACATTATAAATGGTTATCTATAAAAATTACATATCATATATATTTTTAAAATAATGAGTTAGGGATGAGGTACAGGGCTATGATGCCAAAATCTTGTCCATGTCTCTTCCTCCACTATGTGAATCCCAAAGAGGGAAAAATACATATAAGTAATAATAGCCAGATAGATGACAAAAATGGTATTTTATTAAAAGTACCAGATAAGTACCTGCTACCACCCACATGCAGCGTTTCTCTATTAAAAGCTGGCTCAGAGAATGGGGCTTAGACTAGAGGATATATATTTTTGCCAATCATATCATCATCATGGACCAACAGCATCATGTTTTTATTTTTTATACTCCATAGAAATGCAGACTGTTAGGCCAGATTCCAGACCTACTGATTCAGGCTCTACATTTTAACAAAATTCCCTGGTGGCAAGTATTCATTCATTGTAAAGTTCAAAAAGCACTGCTCTCTACTTCTTCAAATATTTCTTTCTATTCCCATAGTGATCAAAGCTACAGAGTAAACCCTGAGAATCCACTTCCACGCAAGTATCTACTTGAAGAATGATGCCTTACTCCAAAATTACCACTGAAGCAGCAGCCAGAAGAGAGAGAAAGACTTTGCTCTGAGGTGTGAGCAGCCCAGGAGCCACGACACCCTATTACCTTCAGGCGTGAGAAGTGATAGAAATTTGGTGGAACCTGGTTTCTGCCTTTTAAAGAGAAATTAGCCAGAGTACTAATAAACTGGGACTTATTTGCTCAGGTTCTGATAAATCAAATCAGGAGCCCTCTTGCTTTTGGAGGTGGGGGGAGGAAGAAATATGAAGCTGGGAAAGAGGTGTTGGACTTCTTTTGCTTTTTTAGGCAGAGGTGTAAAGTGAGGCATAAATATTTCCTTCTCCCCGTAAATCTGTTTATTATAAATGTGTTAGGAGTTTTTGAGAAACCATGGTTACTTGGTTTATTGAAGGTCAGTTAACGCATGTGGGAAGAACCTTAAACTCACTTAAGAGTATTTGGGCAGGGAAGAAATTCTCTGCTAGTCATCTAGGTCTCTATATTTAATCTATATGGCCACCATGTGGAAGTACAGGCAAAGAAAATTAACTGTTACAGAAATTAAAATTTCTGAAATCTATACTGGGTTTATGCAAAATTTATGTCTATGACATTCTTCTCATGACTATCAATGCCCCCTAATCTCATCACTTTTTATATACTTAGGCGTAAATCACTCAAAACAAAAGAATATTAAATGGTAACTTTGGACTTGAAAGCCAATGAAATCTAATATATTGTTTAGAGATAACAGAGCTGAATGTTTCTTCATTCAGTATTAGGGATTACAAATTTGAGTTCAGGATAACAGACTTTTATCTGCATCACTCTGTTTGAAATGACTAATGAAGACATATGCTCAATGATAATAAGCCAACAGTATGACCACATAGGGAAAAATCAATTGTCTTACAGTATTTTTATCATAAACAAGATTGCTAAGGTTGAAGGTATTTGTTGAATTTACAAATCTGTTAGCAGTATACGTAGACAAATAAGTCCTGATAATTTTATAAAACTGAAGTAAAATCTTAATCAATAATGAGTTTACACTAATTATGAATATACCATGTCCTCCCCCAACTAGGATCATTTTGGTCTGCCCATGATTCAGCTCCAGAAAAGTTCCTATTTGATTTTTAGTCATATTTTGGCAAAACAGACACACATGCTTGCCAAATTGGGCCAGATGGAAAAGTTGATCTGATGGCACTGCAACTCCAATATCTATATTTCCAAGTGTTTTGTTGTCCTTCCCTGTATCCCAACCTGCTCATTTCATGCACACAAAGTTGCATCAGAATGCAGACCCTCTGCCCAAGGCCCCAAACTGGTAAGCTGCAATCCCTGCACCTCTATGGAGATTTGTTGCTGTATGTCCTCATATAAATGCCATGAGTCTATTTTGTGAAAAAGAAAATTGAAACTTAGAAATAATTTGCACAACTTATTTGGCCTGGTAGAAATGAAGAAATACAGAAAACATATTTTAGTAAATTTTTTACATTTTCATTGTTTGTTGTCATTTGACAGAAACAACTAAAGTCACTATAAAGTTTGAACACATAATTCTGTTTCTGGCATGAAAAGAAATTCCTTTTGATTTATAATGAGTTTTAATAACAGTAAACATTGAAGTAAAAGAAAAACATTTCAGATTGAATACTACCATTAAATCACATGAACATATCTGTATAATTTTGCCAAAATTCCTTAGAAAATGGATTGAATAATACTTATTACCGTTTTTAGTAAAACAAATGCTAAGCAGCATAATTTTCCAATGGTAAAAATTTCCTTCCCTCTGAAATCTTGGAAAGTTTTTAAAAAGTTATTATTCACAGGCACACTTTAAAGGCACATCTTTAAAAATCTATTTTTGCAAGATAATTTCTTGTAAACTGTTTGACTCTAAAAGAGTTCGTGTGTGCTTGCTCTTAAAATGTGTGTCACTACAGTTGTGATGAGTTTAAAATTTAAGACAAGTTTGGAGTCTTGTGCTAAATAAATTTTACAAAATTTCTTTTTAATTTTTCCAGTTAAGGGGTGTGGCTTCACATTTTTCCTTTTTCCCTTCTTCATTTTCATTATTAGCAATACCAGACTGGTGACTGTCAGTATTCATTTCCCCTTGTCACCTACGCCTTAAGATTTTATCTAAGACAAGCACCATTTCAAATTGGTTTGTAAGTAGGTAAGCAAAGTATTTAAGCCAAGACAACACTTTATTCAAAAACAGTCTTTTTCGATTTTTTATAACAATATTCCTCATATAAATATGATTAAGTTATACCTGATTCTAGTTCCTTGAAAAATAGTGTGTATTCAGGGTTAGTAAAATAATGCTTGTTTTCTGTCGTTGCTCCAATAGAATGTACAAGCTTCAATGGGTATCACAGTGCAACTGCCACTTAGGTGATATTTTAATAATTTATTCATAGCTTAAGGTAAATTTTACTTTTAAAGTTTCCTTTGTTCATGTCTTTATTGTATCCTTCATGCAGTCCTTCTTTAAGATCAGTTAAAATAATATACCTGGAAGTACACGTGGGAATAAAGAGTCTGAGACATGTGAGATGGAAAGCCGTGCTAAATTTGGCTTTTGCATGAGAGATTGTCAAAATGTTCTCAAAAGTGGAATATAGGAAGAGTGCAGTGCTAAATATTTCCGTTTAATATATTGGAGAAAAATTATGGTGGATAAAATTTTTGTGCATGAGAGATTCTAAATTCCATTAATGAAACAGTGAATGAAACAATAGAAAGCAAATTTTAAATATTTTAATTTATCAGAGCATATCTATGACCTACATATATCTGAATTTAGCTGTGTTGTTGTTTTTTTATTGAAACCAAAATAATTAGAGTCTGGAGACCTTAGAAGTCTACAAATTGTTCTACAACCAGCATGATCATTTATTCTTCCTTGACTTGCTTCATAATGTTGACCTCTACCTAAGATATCATTTGCCTCACTTTACTTACTCACATCTAAGGCTAAGCCCATTTCCCTTTTGTCATATTACTGACTACTCCATTCTGCATTAATTTTCTGTACTCTGTTACACAGTTAAGTTGCTTACCTCTATTGCTTCATTCTCAGACTTGGCCATAGTATGCGTTGCATAGATCTTGTTTAAAACTATTTTACTTTCCTTGAGTTTAGGGTCTGTGGATTATGCTTCTGATCACTACACAATATTAGTACTAGTACTTCTACTATATATGATTGCAAGCACAAACTTGGCCCTCACTATGTGAATTGATTTACATTCCTAAAATTGATGTAGAAAATTTTCTCTTTGGAAAAGAGCTGCTCTGTTGTTGAGGACAATGCTCCAATGACCATATTTGGTTATGAAACATAGCCTTCCTTGTAGTCCCTCTCCCCAAGTCACTCTAGATAGAAGAAAAGGAAAAGAAAGGAAGAATTAAAATGCTATGCATAAATAAATAACACAAAAGTATGAATCTTATCCAATCATTTCAAGAAAAGAGGGTTTTAGTAAGACCAAGCAGTACCAAGCAGAGATGGAGCTGGAGAAAAGTATATTAAAGCAAGCTCAGTCCAGAGTTTTTTGTGTACTGGAAATGGCTGATTAGTTACTTCTCATTCTTGGTTCCTGAAATCAGCACATTTTCCAGCAAATTCATAACTGCAGAAATACATTCCTGTAGCCAAGACTTCTTCATGAGTTTTCATGCACTGTACAAATCAGTACCATCTACAAACCTACTAGGCTGCAGATATAACCCCGAAATGAAAGGAAAACACTCACATCACCTCTTAACAAACCTAAAATCCTTTGCTCTGTTGGAAAAGACAGAGGGCATTTAGGCAGAAAATCAAGAGACATAGAAACATCCAATCAATAAGTCCGTTTTTCCTAAATTTTAGTTTCTTGATGTTATAGACACATATTCAGTAAAAATGTGATTGATACTTTTATCCATTCAACAAGTATTTAATGAGTGCATATACTGTGCTAGTTTCCTGAAGTTGTTGTTTTTTTTTTAATGCCTTGAAAGCTTTGAACTCAAATTTATGTTTTCCAAAGAAAATTTTGAGGATTTTTTCCATCCATTACAATTAATCATGATTTTCCAGAATCCATACAATCAAGTAAGTTTCTATTGGTTGCTCCATTTCTGTCAAACCGCTCTGCTTCTGGGGATGAGGATATGTTGTTTGTTCTGGTTAATGAGAAGTAAAGAAAATGACCTTGCCCACTAATCAACTAATAATTGTTGAGGGCCTCATTTTCTATTAAATATTCTATTAAACACTGAAAAAAATGGCAAAAGCATAAAATATATTTTAATGTCTTTCCAGGAGATAAACAATAAGCCAAGAACAAATCTCTGCCCTTGGTGACATTATATTCTCAGGCAATAAGACAGCTGTGCAAAACAACTAAGAGCAACTGAGACACTAAAATGCAGTGCTTCTCAGATTTTAGTGGGCATGGAATCACCTTAGGATCTTGTTAAAATGCAGCTTCTGGTTCAGTAGCGCTAGGGTATAGTCTGAGCATCTACATTTCTAACAAGTTCCCAGGTAATGCTGGAAGTGCTGCTTCCTTGGACCATACTTTGAATAGCAAGGAGACTGCAGACTCTGACTTGGTGCTGCCACCAATTAGTTGAACTACTGTGTGCAAGTCACTTCACTTCCCTGGATTTCATGGATCATATGTGGAAGAGTTTAATAAATAAACAAGTCTCTAAATAGACTGAAAAAATATATGGGGTTTGGGTTTGTGAGATATGAATATGATCAAGCATTTTCCTTCTTTTCATTTTTTTTCATTATCAGGGAGAAATTGACTATGTCATTTAACAGATTTGTGTTTATCTGTGTATCTTAGTGAACACTAAGGGAACAACTGAGTTAGCAGCTGGAATTAGATGAGATAAAAGTGCCTGAAAGAGAATTTTTGGGTGTAATGTTTCCATAACTTGTTGAGTTGCCTTTTTCTGTTCTTTTATTTTTGAGAATTTGAAATAAAGCTGTTAAAAAAAGAGTAAATGAGCTAATGAATGGGTTGGGCACAATAAATATTAGCCATCACCATCACCACCACCATCATCATAGTACAGCATTCTTTGTTCTTTCTTTCTTTTTTTTCTTTTCCAGTTGAAGTCGCAGTATTTCCCATCCCTTGCTTGGCCGCTCCCTGCAATCTGGGAAGACTCTGGGAGAAGGTGAGGGCCTTTCCCAGACTCACACCATGGGCGAAGGAGAAGATTTGGCCAATGCCTGGTCCTGACTCCAGTTCAGCACTGTTTCCTCCACTGTCCTGTGATATAGCCAACGATCCATCAGAGAGCCCAAAAAACAGGAGCCAAGAAATGTCAAACAGTCTTCAAGTTCTAGAGAATAAGCCTTGCCCCACTGGGCATGACGATTCCCAAGAGTGGCTAATGAGTCACATTGGGGACAAAACCGGATCTTAACTCTTCCGTTTCATACCTCCTCCTCGAGGCGCCTAACTTTGGGGATTTTGTTTCCCCAATAACATCACAAGCTTAAGTCACTTTTTCCTTCCCTTTTAAGTTCTTCAAGTCACTGCCCAGTGGCAGCCCAGATCTCCTGGGTCTTATGGTATAAAACCTTATCTGCTTAAACCCTCCTAAATTCACTCCGGGCATTCTTTTGTGGGGAAGGAGGAATAGAAGAAGACTTCTTTACTCAAACCAGTACATCAATTTCCCCTATTCTTTCATACAGCATGCATGTTGTCAACATCACAGACTTACCTAAGGAATGAAAGGAAAACCCTTTCTCTGCCCCTCTGGCCCCAGCAATCACACGCCCCAGAGAAACCCTCATGAACATTTTTCTCTATGTATTGAGAAACATATCAATATAAATAATTTCATTAGTTACTTTTAATTGAAAATTAATACTTACGCATGATAGACAACCCAAATGGTCTAGAAGTATTAAAATGCCAAAAAAGAAAATTTTGAATGTTTCTCTCTGCCGTGTAGATAGATCTCTAGTATCTTATCTTTTTATAACAGGAACTGGCCTTCCACAAGGTGCCTAAAAATTAAGATCCTGCAGCTTTGAACTCAAACATTTTCAATTTAATCTTTCCCTAAAAATAGTTGTTCCCGTCACATAATCTTGTGTTGACAATTCTTGGCCATGGAAATAGAAATACATCATTTAAGAAGCTCATAGAGACTTTTCCTTCGATGACCTCTCCGTTTGTGCTTCCACTCAGGCCCTTTCTGACTGTAGCTATTTAGCAACTATAGAACATGATGTATTGAAAACATATTGAGCAAAGGAAAGCATTTCCTCCAAGCTATGCACACTAATTAAGAGTTGCAAATGTTGTAATAAAGTTCAGTTGTAATTGTGAAATTGCATTTTCCATTTGTTTATATAAATAAAACATCTGGTGTTGGAAATAATTTTTAGATTACCTAATAATAAAATAAGGGCTTTTTTGAAAAGGCTTGATCTTCATAAAATGTTAAGAAGCCTGTCTTTTAAGACTTTTAAAGTCTTTTTTTTTTTCCATACAAGGCTACATAGAGATAAAAAGAAAGAGCATTTATTATGTCTCAGTGCCATACATTCATTGGTACCAGAAAAATGAGTGTTCCTTGAATTTTCTGGCAGGAAAATCAATGTACTTTTCTTTCTCAAAATATCTAAAGAAAAGGGTTACTCTTTAAATTACAAAATATGATCTATATATGGAAACCTAAATAAATGATATTGGTAACTGGTTCACTGGGAAAGCCAAGTTGGTTAAAACACCTTTCAAGTTTGGGAAAGTCTCAACCACTATACCTTTAGATAATATCTCTGCTCTATTTTCTCCCTCCTTTCTATCTGGAACTTGAAATCTTTTAACTTTTGTACATCTTTAGTATTTCCATCAAATTTTCTATCATTTTATTGTTCTGGGCTGAATTCTGGGTATATTCTTCAGTTTTTACTTTTCGCTTAATATTTTCTCCTTAAATCTATTTTAAACCAATTTTTAAAATTATAAACTTCAAGTGCTACTTTCTTTTATTTCTAAGAATTCTTTGGATTCTCTCCCCAATCTCCCTTTTTTTAATACATAATTTTAAATCTCCTCTCACCTTCTTAATGCTTTCAATTCTCATGACTGATGTTTTTGCAGGTCAGATTTTGCTTTTAATTTCTTCCGGCACTGTTGATGGTGACTTGTTTTTCTTTTCTTTTTTTAATTAGTAATTTTTTTTTTATTTTTTAAAAGATGCTTAGATTACATAAATGTTACACAAAAATTACAGGGATTCCCATGTTCCCCACCTCCCACACCTCCCATAACCTCCCACATAAACATCCTTCATTAGTGTGGCATATCACCTGCAATGGATTTACACATCCTGGGGCTTTGCCACTAAGCATGGACCATAGTTCACATTGCAGACCACACTCTCTCCCACACAGTTCTGCATGTGCTGATGTAAAATGGCCTATATCTGTCATTACAATCTTTATATGTTTCCTTTTATTATGAGGATCTCAATTTGCCTTGAAACTTCATCTGTGGAAATACTTTAAAGCTTGGGTTTTTTTTTTTTTTTTTTTCAGTCAGATTTGCATTGCTTCTCTCAGGTACAGTCCAGGACTACAAAGTGAAATGTCCAGCTTTGGTTTGTGTGTGGCCACTCGGGTAGTGTGAATTTCACCTGCAGCCCCGTGACTGGACAGGTTTGGCTTTACTTCTTCTCAAGGGAAAAAGTTTTCCCCTCTGCTCAGGAGAAATATGATGATGCAGGCATTTTCCTGAAAATCCTTTGTGGTAGAATGGGGTTATTCCTAGTTCTCCCTCATCTGAGGTTACAACCCCTTCAGAGTCTCGGCATTTTTGGGATAGGGGGAGTTTGATGCCTTGCGTACATAAAGCCCTGCGATGCGTGTGAAAACTGGTGTTCAAGTTCACTTGGTTTAGAAAACAAATAACTTCAAAGCCTCTCAGAGTTCCTCCTTTCACTCAGGACTCGATATTAGTATTCCATACTTCTTTACCAGCATATGGATACACGAAAAGAATTTTTATCTTATGTACAAGTTTTAATTGCTTTCACCAACTATATATTCTGGGGATTCCTGCCAGTAAAGATCAACTTTTATGCTGAATAAAATATCATAAGACCCCTTTAAATGTACATCAGAGTTGGAAGCAAGGGAGAGGAAGCCACAGAAATCAAAACTGGTGAGAAAGAACGACCCATAGAAGCAATTTGCTCTACAGCCAATGATTGTCTGTGGTCATCTACCTAGTCCTTGTGGCCTGGAGGTTTTGGATTTAATAGGACAAAAACACACAGGACAAGAGACAAAACCTAGGGCCAATACGTTTGGCAGTCTGATAGTGCCGGGTCCCCAAAAGGTAGCACTCAGTAAAAGGGTGAACTAGGAAAAGCCCTGCCCCACCATGTGCCGCTGTGGGATAGTGGCAGATTATAGCATACTAAGGGCCTCAAAAGCTCCCACCCCATTTTGCTTTACATGGAAATGAAGCTCAGAAATTGATGGGTTTGAAATTCTACTACCACTTATAAGTTATGTGACTTTAAGCAAATCTACTTAAACTTCCCTGTGATTCAGTTTTCTCATACGTAAAATGAGGATAAGAATAATAATGCCCACCTTATAAGGATGTTGTGAGATTAGATTCATTACCACACATGCATTACTTAAAATTGTGTCTGGCATGTGGTAAGCGGTAGATCGCTGCTGTTACTGCACTCACCCAAGGCGTCGTAAGGTACTGGCTAAGAGCACAGATTACGTGTTCTCATGCCACAGTCAGTTCATCCAGAGGTGGGCACGTGACCAAAGCTGGCAAGTCTGAGTTCATCCTTGGGATTAGTGGATGCGAGTCAACCCTTCTGTGATAGAAAGATTGATGGATGTGAGACTAAGGAATTTGTGTTCTGTGGACATCAGATGCTCTGATGTCGGAAAGAATAAAGCCAGTATGATAGATGAAGTAAGCATTTTTTGTGGTTATTAGGTGCCCTGCTCCCTGAGGTCCATCAGTAAATTCACCCTTCCTTCAATTACAAGAGTGAGCTTATCCTTCAGACATTCTCTCCTTTTTACCTCAACTATCTCAGATTATTTGCTTGTTACTTAAACTATTTAATGTTATATAGGACCTTCATATGCAACCACTTCATACAGTATTGAAATCTTTTGTGATACAGAAGTGAATAACAGAATTTATCTTTTAGCTTCTATTTCTCAATTACAGCATACTTTTAAGTACTGACCTCACAGCAGACATTTGCAGACAATGTGCTGAGATAGTACTTCCTGGTTAAATCACATGTTTCTTTGGTTATCTGAATCTTAAGATATTTTAACCATTACTAAAGTGCAGAGATAAAATATTGGAACAGAATTACTAGTGCCTTGCATAGTTAAGATTCCTTTCTATGGGAAACTTAGTCTATTTTAATATAGAGTTAAGGTAGTTACCATGTGATTTTGAGTTAGAGAAAGGCAAGAAGAGGAAATCAACAGTTGATTATATTATGTTACTCTGATGTAATTATATATGCAAATATATGACTATAAAAGATAATTAAATATATATAAATATATTCAAAGAGGGACATTATGCTGATTTATTTATAAATCCCAGTAGATGGTGAGCTCTCCAAAGACAGGGACAACTAGCATAATATCTGCCATGCAAGAAATGTGTGCTGAACCAAACAGCTTTCTCCCAGACATCAACACATCTGCTTCTAAATCATTAGTCCTCTGGCATCCTCATTGATAATTATGGTAGCAATATCAGATCCCAATAATGGTATTTTCCCTGAATTCAGCAGCTGTTCAGTGTGCTGAGCCCAGAATATCACTCCTCTCCCTTGCAGCTAGTATCTGCATTAGTTTCAGTAGTGATAGTTCTCTTGGAGAAAATTAAGTGTAGAACATGCCTGCCGTAACTTCATCTTCCCCTTGATGTCACAATGTAAGGCACCATTTTGGAAATTAAAATGATTTAAGCGATTTAAGCAACATGAAAGGTAATTTGTCATGTTTATAACAAAAGCAGTGTTGACATTTCTATCATGCTTTGCTATGTAACTGTACAAAATTCATGTACCTGCTTTTTTCTCAAAAGTTGATTTTGCTATTAAAAAAAAACATAGGTCGAAGATGAAGTTTGGTGTGGGAAATCACAAATACACAAAAGAACCTTGTGGGACACTGATTTCATTCATGCCAAAAGAAGACATTGTCAAGAAGAGCGTAGGTGAGACAGAAAGTGACAGAGCAGGCAGAATTTGGGCTCTGGGTTCAAGTTCTAGCTCTGTTACTAGCTGAATGTCTGAGTAATTATTTAACCTTTTAAGCCAAGTTTTTCACAACTATGTGATAGCTACATTAATAGTACCTTCACATAGGATTGTTGTGGAATTAAAGGAAATGATATTCTTTAAGTGTTTAGCACAATGCCTAGAGCATAGTAGACACTCAGTAAATGTTAGTAAAATCAAAGGGACCAAAACAATTTGGGAAGCAATTAATAAAGGGGAAGACAAGGAAGAGAAAAGAGGAAGACTGAAGCACTACCTGAGGCACAGTGATTATATTTACAATTTATATACGCACTTTTCCTTTAAGGATATTCATCCAAATCCTCATAGTAAAATCTTTTTTTTTTTCCTTTGTTGCCTAAAAATAATTATGGAACACAGACAGTGCTTATGAGAATTGTGTTTCCTGGTGTTCTTTTCACAACTACAACATATTCCTAGGCTTCTTTCTTTCTGTATTTCTTTCATTGTGATGTTTTTTGTTTTTTGTTTGTGTGTTTTGTTTTGTTTTAGTTTTTGTGGTGTTTTTTTACCAGCTATTCCTCTAGGTTAAAAATACTGAGCTGCAATATTCTTTGCAGTTGACTGCAAGGATCTAAGTTCAATCTAAGCACTACTTGCCAAATTGGTGGATTCATTTTCTTTCCTGATTAAGAATTACTTGACCTCTCAGGGTCCCATGACTGGGAGACGGCATTAGAAATTTTATTTGCAAATTCTCTTCAGATTCCACAATATGCTGAAATCATGAATTTACTTAAGGTATTTAGACTGTTATGATACATTCGCCACTTTAACATTTTAAGTTAAACTTTAAAAACCATCCCCACCTTAGCTCCCTTCTGTGCTCTGCTTTGCAGACTAGAAGCCACAGCAATAATGAGTTGGTGGAATGATTAAAATTAGAACAGTCAGGGCGACTTACAGCTATCAGCACATTTTATTAAACCTCTATACACTAGAGTGAGATAGAATTTTTAAACTGTTTGTAGCTGTGTTTGCCAAAAGCTAATTAACAGGATTAAGCTTCCCAGTTTCTCTCTTCCCACTGGGCAAACTAAAACAACACTTAGAAAGATATCCCATATCTAATCTTAAATTAGTCTTGTGCTACTATGTTTATGTCTAAACTTTAAAGTGGGTTTAGAATACATCAACAGAGTAGAAGTTATGGCATTCCTTTAAATTACTGTCCCAGATTAATTAAAAAATAATGAAAAGGCAAATAAGTTATTCATTGAAAGTAATAGAGCTAAATAGAGAACATTGTCAATTTTGAAGGTTCAG
>JAQZBX010008155.1:0-48736 GCA_029593785.1 Cabassous unicinctus | reverse complement strand
CATCCATTCAGCCTAGTAAAGTTGAGTTAGGCTAGGCTTCCATTTTCTCCTATCCTCTGTCAGGCCCCACTCCAGCTGGGGGCATGAAAGCATCTTGCATTCCCTGGTCTTTGTGCCCACTAACATTCAAGAGCACTCAGCATGTTGATTGGTCTAAATATTTGTCTTTTCCCTTTATCCTATTACTCTGGTAATGGCCACAGATTCCCTTTCAGGGTGGCAGTCCAACATTCTTCCTTAAAGATCTACCCTTCTCTTTAATTGACAAGTTCTAGGGTCTGAGAACTGGCTTAGGTAAGGGTGCTGGTTGAGGATCATGATTTTTTTTTAATGTTTTCTGAACACACAGCTCAAACAGTTTTCCAGTTGTCTCTATATCTGTCTTGCTCCTAGGAAAATCAGACTGTTAGCCACCATCACTGATTCATGTGGGTCAAGGAACCCTGGGTGCTGATCCAGCCCTGCTGGTCATGATGTTAATTATATCCATGACATTGATTTTAACCTGCTGGATGCTGGTGCCTAGCGCTGCCATCTGGCTTCTGTTCATTTGGAATCCTATCATCTGCACTGACAGAAGGGAACCCAATTCCATGAAAGCATCTTCTATTCCCAACCCTGATTTATAGAAATATTGGCTTCTCAAAGATACTTTGCCTATTCAGTAGTTCATTCTTTATTCCCTTAATAAAAGGAGTGTCCTAAGGGACATTACAAGGAGTACAGTAAGAAGCTAGGCTATTTCCTTGCACATAAGTCCATTTTGACAACCTAACTTAGATCCCTCCAACACCTACCTCCATAATCTGCCAAGTAAACTGCAGCAACTCCACTTCATTCACTGTAGATATTATTTCAAAGTTTTAATAAAATAACCCTGGAGTATATTAGAACTGCGTCCAGATTTCCTTTCCAGGAGGTTGATTTAGAAGTCATGGAGAGTGCCCTATGCCTATAAACCTCCTTGTATCCAGCCTTAGATACACCCCACCACCTTTCCCCAATCCTTGAACAACAATCTCAAGATAATTCTTGAAGGTACATGTTAGCCAGGTCCTGCAGATTTTAGAATATGCTATATTCTCTTGTAGCAGGGACACTAGTTTCTGTTCTGGGGGTTTTAGATGAAGGCAGGGAGAGCATCATCTTTCAGGGAACCTCAGGTGAAGATTTTGCAGGGTCTTCAGGCAAATGGAGACCTCTCTGCTCTAGAGAGAAGGAAGGGACTGCTTCTGTCAGTTTGGATGGTTCAAAAAATATGAAAGTTCATGTATTTCAGATACAGACAACCACCATGCCAGGTCTCAGTGTCTAACTCCTTCCTTATCAGGACCCCGACTTTAGCATTAAAAGCCTGTGGAGCCCATGCATTTAGTCTCCTTTGCAGTTATGTGACCCTTAAAATTAAGTATTGGTTCTGATTTTCAACAATCTTCTCTAAGGATGCAGGAAAGGAGAATCTTTTTAAATGCTGCTATGGAAGTCAAGTGGCTTTCACAGCATTCTCTAAGCAAGTGGTTCTCAAAGTGTGGCCCCTGGACCAGCAGCATCAGCACCTCCGGGACCTTGTTAGAAATACCAATTCCTTGTCTTACCCAAGACCTGCAGAACCAGAATCTCTGGGTATAGGGCCCTGCAATCATATTTTAATGGGCAATTTAAGACCTACTGCCTTAGGTTGATTTTTGGCTGTTGTGATTCTTTCTTAAAGGCTTCCAAGACAGCCAACAAAACACAGACAACTCAGCAATAATATAATTACCATTTCCCCATACTTGTTAAGTTTAGATATATCTCAAATTTCAATGCTTCTCCTTCTCCTGTACCCTCACTCCAAGTCACAACAGGTAAGACTATTGGTCATGGTGATGTTACAACATGCCAAGCATGTCATGGTGATGTTACAGCATGTCAAGCATGATATGATGATGTTGCAGCATGCCAAGCACTTTATGGTGATGTTACAGTACACCAAGCATGTCATGGTGATGTTACAGCATGCCAAGCATGTCATGTTGATGTTACAGCATGCTGAGCATGTCATGGTGATGTTACAGCATTCTATACATGTTTTGGTGTTGCCACAGCATGCCAAGCATGTCATGGTGATGTTGCAGCATGGCAAGACTTACCACTACCCCATTTACCCGCAGCAATGGAGGCCCTATTTCAAGTGGATTGGTGAGAGCTTCATTTCTGAAATGCTCTTCTAGGGGTCTGGTTTCTAGGGTCACTTCTAGAACCAGCTCTCTTAGTTTAGGTTTCCCCGAAAGCAGAAGTTGAGATAAGGAATTGGGTGCAAATGGCTGATTTGGGAGGTGATGTAGGAAAGTATGAGGGAGAGAACAGGAAGTGTGAGACAGAAAAGGAAGACAGCTGATATTAGAGTGCATTAGCCATGCTGTGTGCAATGAATGGGAGCCCAGACCTCCCAGGAGCTTGGAAAAACATGCAGGATATTTTCATCAGAAAGAGTAGCTAGAAGGTTTTTCCACTTGCTTTCATTTTCCACTGTTTGAGAGTTGCCCCTAGGGTCATCAAATTGCTTGCACTTCTGAGAGGTGCTTGTCTGTGCACCATGTGGGTTCCCAAGGCATCAGAGAGCACCGTGGGCACTCAGTGAAAACATGCACAGTGTGCTTGAGGTAGGTTCCTGTTAGTGTGTGTGAGGGGAGTCTGAGCTCACATAACTGCTCATTGCAGCTTTGCTGACCTCGAGACTGGGCTGAGGAGATTCAACACATTTACACCAGAGGTGTCCACTTCAGAAGGTGAGATGTAAATGCTGAGTCCCACATTTGTAACCACAGGAATGGGGGCAAACCAGCTCTCAACAGGAATGCTCCCAGATACTGTTAACTCTGAGAAGCAGAGGAGATGAGCTAAATGAAAATCCGACCAGGGCAAGTGATGTTCACAGGAAAAAGGCAATCTCAACAGAAGCAGAGATGAAGGGTCTTGCATTTTGCATGGTGAAAACCAGCTTGACTATGACAACTTACCTAATAGCCTTTTGCACATAGTTGGTCCAGGGAAAAATACATCTCCTCCAATGATTAGTAATAAAAAAAAGGAACTGAGAAAGATAAGATAGATGGATGGATACATAGGTACATAGATATAGATAGAGGTAGAAATAAAGGCACAACTATAAAAAAAATTCTACTAGACAATCAGCATAAATCAGTGTTAGTTTTATGAAGTAGATGAAAAACATAGGATGGAATAGGAGGCATCTTGTTTTTGGAGCTGGGAAAGTCCTGTGAACTACTGATTGCAAGAACTTTGAATGGGTCTGCTCCTGTGTGTGGATGAAGCCAAATGTGACTGTTGTTTATGGGATGGTAGGGGATGGACAGGACTGGAGTGTTCAGGAAATAAGCCCCAGCAAGCTGTGTAAGAGCAAAGACAAACTTTGAGGTAAAATACTTTAAATACCTGCATGATATATCATTATTTTGTTCAGGCTGCATTAAAGTGAGATTATGCCTTCATACTGCTCATGTAAAACTACATAATAGAAAGTAAACATCAGTCCATGTCATATTTTTTCTTGGAATCCTGGCTTGAGTAGGCTATTTGACACAATGCATTAATTTTCTAATGATTTTAAATGTTTTCAACTTAGTTTACAAACTTGTGGTTTTTTCCAGTTCACTTCTTCTATCATTTTTAGGATTATTTAAAACTGATGACAATTATAGGATAACTGCTGATAATATAAAGAAAGAGGGCTCATGCCTGCTTTACTATCTATAAAGTTGTTTTTTATTGTTTGTGAGGATTAAATAAGATAATTCATGCATCAATTTTGAGTTACATGATAAGAAATCAGTAAAGGATAGCTGCTGCTGCTGCTGATTATGTTCCTTTATGGGTCTTTAATGAAAACTCTCCTCCATCCATTGACTATAAGTATGGTTTCTCAAAGGTAGGTTTTTGTAATGATTTGGAGAAAAATGAAAGACTATAAAAATAGGAATGGCAATAGTACCTAGAATTCCACATCAGAGTTTTGATGACTTACTTTCATATATTATTATTTGGTAAACTGGAAAATGTTTTGAAAAAGGAATATTTTAATTTTAAATGTTGATAGAAATAAAAATATTTCAGCAAAGTTGTTGATTTGGAGAGAGAAGATAGCCCAGAAGTTTAAATGTCTTGGAAGGACTGCAGGCAAAGAGGTCAGTGAAAGGCATAGATTTGTAAAATCTGTTTCAAATCATTAGCATTGATGATTTTTCTTCAGTGAGTCCTTTTGGGAGGCTCTCTGGGTAATAATCTTAATAATTGTAAATGGAAACACTTGGAAATGTAAAAAGTAACAAGTCTCTAAGTGGTGACAGATTTTGTTGTAACTCAGTGGGAAAACTGGTTGGGAAAACAGAAGTAGGAAAGTGAAGGGAGTGAGAAGACAGGGAAGAAAAAAAAAGAAGGATGAAGAGAGACAGAAAAAAGAGCCCTGGTGCCACTTCTCTTTAATATGCTTGGGAAATATGCCAAGGACTGAGTAAAAAGAATATTTACTTAAATCCTCTTTGATCAACTGGAAAGATGAATAAAAGAGTGTCCATTCTCCCAATCTATTTTGTATTCTCAAGAATTACAGGGACAAAAGATGTTAGACTACCAAAGACATAACGTTTTAGAAAGCATGATCCCGTTTTATTCATGGTCAGCTTGTTAATTAATGGCAAAGGGGGCCTAGAATCTATGAATCCTGAACTCTAGGATATTCAACTCATATATGATAATATTATTTTTCTACTTCTCTTTATCATTTTATTGCTCAGTTTTTTAGTGCTGTTTAAAATATGAAATATTAATTATATCCCTAAAATGTTTAGTGACTCTATGCTCAAATTCTCCATTTGGTCCTCTCTCACAATCTTCATCATTACCTCCTTAGAATCCTTAAAAAATATACAACTATATTACTTTATGTGAAGTGTATGCAGTTAGAGTATTATTAAACAGAAGAAAAGACTTAGTAAAAATGAAGAATGTGAAATACTAAAATAAATGACCAAATGATATTCTTCATTGAACAGAGGAGGTCATTTAAACATGGAGTTGTCTCTCTGTGATATAAAGATACACAATTTGTAAAGCCAGGAATGTAGGCACAATTACTTTCCAAGATTTTTTGTGAAAAACATAAGGTAAGGATATGGCATTCCTTTTCTCTAAATGTTATTATTACTCATATCCTCTTAAAATTTTTGGTGTTTTGAACATTGGGTCATCACTTTATACTATTATTATCATCACTATTATGCTAACTATAGCTAACATACAACAAACAGTTACTATGTGCTAGGAACTCTTTTTAGAATTCTCTTCTTTTTTTCACATTTATTATTTCCAGCAAGCATAGGTAGGTTCTAGGATTTCCCCCATTTTCCAAATACAAAATTTGAAAGAAAGAACTAATGTAAGACACAAAATTAAATAATTATAAATAAAATTAAATAATTTTTCTAAGATCACCCAAGAGGAAGTTGGCTGAGGGAGAATTCAAGCTCATAACTCAAGAGAGAAACTGAAAGTGAGAAATAAGGAAGAGGAGAAAAGGGGGAAGAAAGAGGGGGAAAAAAAGAGGAGATTGAGGGATAGCAGAGATAATAGGGAGAGGGAGAAACACAGGAGAGAGAGATTCAAATGAAAAATTCAGATAAACAGAGAAATAAGAAAAGAAAAGGAAAAAAGAGGGGAAGAAAGGTAATATGAATTGAGCAGTACTGTACACCAAACACTATGTGAAAATGTGGCACAATCTCTGAGAGCAAAGATGGAATGAATGCCTCTTGTAATATATGGCAAAATTGTTTTTCACTGGGAAGTGCTTAATATATATTCCACATAATATTTATAATGCATAGTTCTAATCAGATACAAAATATGAGGAAGATGTGAAAGAGGAAGAGAGAAATAGAATGAATGATGGACATCAAAGAATAAAGCAGGTCACTAAATCTTGTATTTCTTTCCCCCAAAATACAGCAGGTGAAAATCTCCTTGACTACCTGCCTTTTCTGTACTGGCACCTTCACAGTCCCTAACAACTGCTTTTGAACCTCTACCCAAAGAGGGGATTGGCCCAGAAGGTATGGCCACAATTTGCAATGGCAGCCACAGAGATTTCATCTTCTTGGGCCTTTCTGACAAGCCACATTTGGAGAAGATACTTTTTTGTGTCATTCTGCTCTTTTGTTGCTTGACTCTTGCAGGAAATATGGTCATCATTCTTGTCTCCTCCAAGGATCCCAAACTGCACTTCCCTGAGTATTTCTTTCTTTCCAGTATCTGTCTGCTAGAGCTCAGTTTCACCAGCAGCTGTGTTCCACAGATGTTGCTTAATCTCTGGGGTCCTGAGGAGACCATCAGCTAAACTGACTGTGCCATTCAACTCTATGTATTCACATGGCTAGGGGCCACTGAATGTGTCCTTCTGGTTGTCACGGCTGTGGTCCTCTGTGTGATAGTGTGCCATCCTCTGCAATATGCTATTATCTTGTGCCCAAAATTTGCCTGCAGCTGGCCATCCTGGCATGGGGTCTTGACTTGCTTCAGTCTCTGATCCAGTCTCCTACTACACTCCAGCTACCCTTCTGTTCCCACTGGAGGGTGGATGACATTGTCTGTGAAGTACCCAGCTCTGACTCATCTCTCAAGTGCAGACCCCGCCTACAATGAGGTCCAGATGTCCATAGCCAGTGCTGTTCTACTGGTGGTGCCCTTGATCATCATCCTGTCCTCTTATGGTGTTATTGCTAAGGCTGTGCTGAGGATAAAGTCAACTGCAGAGCAGAAGAACACACTCAGCATATGCACGTCTCACCTTCTCATGATCTCTTTTTTCTATGGCACCATCACTGCTGTCTACCTTAGCCCAAGAAGCCCTACACACATGAGCTTGGTAAGTTTCTCACACTTTTCTACCCCTACTCTTAACCCCTCATCTACATGCTAAGGAGTAAAGAGGTAATAAGGGCACTAATTAGATAATGGAAGAGGACCTGTAATGCCCAGATTAACTAAGGGGTTGAAAAAGTGGGGTCGCTGTTCAACCAGAGAAGATAGGACAACTACATCATGATAAACCAGAGATACACCACCTAACACTGAAATAGGAGTAAAAAAGGCACAATTTATTCAAGCTGAGATCTCAATTCTATTCATCAATCAGTGATCGGGCCCTTACTTGTATCATGGTGCTGGTTTTGGCATATTATGATATAGAAATTATTATATTTACTAGTCATTGTCTTACAGAACAATTGGAGGAAAAAAGAAATACAAAGTTGCAAAATAAAGAGGAAGTAAGATATTTCATGCCAATGCATTTATTTTTCTCTTCTTTATTCTATTTCATTCTAAGTTTAACCAGTGCTCACAATCTGAAGTCCAGTGCCAACTAGATTCCTAAAGTTTAGAGAAAGAGAGTTTTCAAGAAACTTATCTATAACCCACATTCTACTCTGGTGGATCTTGGCTTTGTGTTGTTCCTGCATCCCTGCCTCAGTAGTACCGTCATTGTTGTGAATGTGCCCAGCACCACCTCCTGCAAAAGGGTTTACTAAGCAGAAGCCCACACTTACTGCTCACTCATCATGTTGCCAACTAGGATCCTGTTTCCATGCTTCCTAGCTTGAGCTCCTATGTTCTGGGCCCTAATCACATGAACTGGCTTTTGTTTTCCTCTTCATTTGGTGTTCCCATCAACATGAAATCACTTTCTTTTATCAGATCCAATTCTCCTTGTAGATATTTGTTGATTTCCTAATTGTGCTCCTTTGTTGACGATGTGCTGGAGACATGTGATAGGTAAGATGTATAGCATCCTTTATATTATGGAGCTTAGGGGAAAATGGTGGAGAGATATTAACTACAGTGTTTATTATCTTAGTGGAGAAAGACTTGCTGGCAAACACTGCCTAGGGCTGGGTATCGTGCTACTTGCTTTTTTATTTTGATATCATCCACCAAATATTTATTATTCCTTGTAAGAATTCATTGCTTCAGTTTTATTTTACTAAAATCATAAATATTAATTGTTGACTCCTCTGGATGATTGATGGTTCCAGCGTACACAATCCTCAGTTGTTTCCCAGCCAGTGCTGCCTATTTCATGTATAGATGGATCTTAGATAAGGCTTTGTGCTCACTCCATTCTTTTCCTGTTTTGATGGAGCTATACTTCTTGTTTTGAATTTTGGAGGGTTCATATCAAAATTTTCTAAACTTGAATTTTTGTTTGCAAACTAAAAAGTATTAAATAACTCAAACACTAAACTGGTCAGGAATAAAAAATAGCACAACCACTGGGAGGGTTTAACACAATATCTCACTGTCTGTAAATATAAATGTTTGTAAAAATTTTTTCTTATCCTTCTGCTCAGATGCAAGGAATAGAGAGAGTAACTAAGAAAAAATCTAAAAGAAGTAAAGGTAGTTTTGTAGCACTTTTCTTAACATTGGTAAGCTGCAGCCACTCTGATGCATGACTGGGTCCAGAGGCTGCCATGGTAACAAGTATCTGAGGTTGAGGAGTGCTGACTAACTTGGACCTGAAGCAAGTCTTCTGGAATGACACCAGGGTTTTGGGTATTGAGGAAAAGTGCCCAAGGGAAGAGTGGCTGTGATTTCAGCAGAGGACGGCAGCCAAAAGAGAATGAGCACAGTTCCTCAGACTTCAGAAGCCACACGATTCACATGTTCTTGTTAAAAATTAAGATTCTTGGGTTTAATATGCACAAATTCGGATTTAAAACATCTGTACCTTGGAATAGACATTTTAAATAACACTCTAGATGACTTTGATGCAGGTGTTCTGGAAAACTAACTGGGGGAAATATCAGTCAGGATAGTTGCTCAGCCAAATGTCATGCACTTCCAGTGAAATAACATATTTTAAATAAAATAGTTAAAAGGAGAATGATCTGGTAGTGGAGTAAAGTCATGAGCTCAATTCTCACAATTTGAGGTATGGAGTGTGGAATTATTGTCTCTTAAGGGAGTTGTGGAGGAAATAGTGTCTTCAGGGGAGAGTGTCAAATCAGATACTGCCAGGCAGAAAAAATGTTAGGAAAATAATTTGAGGATATAGGTGAATTTATTTAATTGTGGATAGGACATCTCAATGGTACATTGGAAGATTTGGGGAAGGATAAAGGCATGTGTACGGGAAAAAGAAAGGGATTCCATTTGGAAATAGCAATGTGGAAAAATGTAGACCAAGATACGCTTACATTTTGGGAAATAACTGAAAAAAAATGGTGATGACACTGTGGACTTAGCTCTGTGCTTATTTGTCAACATTCATTTTAATATTTTATTCAAAATGTTTATTGAATGTATACTAAGATTCAAGCACTGTTATACAACATGAACCAGTCAGAAAAGGTCACTTCCTTCATAGACATCCTAGATAATAGACAATATTTCCTTAATTAATTTGCTTTCCAGAATTTTGTGGACTATGATGTGGGCCCAGGAATCATGTTCCTTAGACATTTCTAGAATGGGGAATGGCAAGCACAGGAAGATAACACCATCATCTGGCTCATGTGTCTTTTGTGATAACCAGTCTCAGAAATTTTAAGTTGCCATGATAAATTCTGAGCATACATTGCCCTTCAATCTATCTGTGGCCCTTAACAGAGGACTTTGTACTTACTATAGGGCAGGATACCCATGTTTTTGCAAAGTCCATTTGTGAGGTGTGGGCAGTGCAGGTAAGCCTCAAGGTCTGTTGTGGGTCTAGTTATGGGCACCTGAGTCTTGGCAGCTCACTGGAGCTGACTTGCCATCATCTCTAAATGGAAAAGGGTGTCACCTTTGGTGCACACTCTGAATGGTATGGAAGCCAAGTTTCCTCACCAAAACATTCTCCACCAGTCTAAAATCCACCTTCTATGTATGCCTGTCCATTTCTGTGTGTGTTTGTCTGTTTGCATTTTTGTGTGTAGCTATGACTGACATTTAAAAGGTAAAACTATAAAACTCTTAGAAAAAAACATAGGAGCACATCTTTGTGACCTGGAATGTGGCAATCATTTCTTAAATATGACACCAAACGCACAGGGAACAAAAGAAAAAATGGATAAATTGAACTTCATTAAAATAAAAATATTGTGCATCAAAGGACACTCTGAAGAGTAAAAGGCAACCCTCAGAATGGGAGAAAAATATTTGCAAGTCACATATAAGATTTTAGCATTCAGAATATAAAAAAAGAACTCTTACAACTCAACATTAAAAAGACAATGCAATTGGGAAAAAATATGCCAAATGTCCACTACGTACAATGGTTAATGGTACTAGTCTGATGATATCTCATACTATGTAACAAATATTCCACAACAATGTGGTGTGCTGGTGAAGGGATATTGGATAGGAATTCCACACATGTGCATGACTGTTTTGTAAGTTTACAACTTCCATAATAAAAATATATTAAAAGAATACAACCCAATTAAAAAATGTAATTCAAAATACTGAGAATTTACTTCATATTCACATTTCCTAGATGTTACCTCATGCCTTAACATTTGAGAATAGAAAATTAAAATAAAATTTCTTTTCCATTGCAAAAATGTTTTTAATGAAATCTTCATTGCACTGAAAAGATCTCAACATATATAAAAAATTACCTTTTCTCTTACCGTAAAAAATGAAGCTCTCAAACCATATATATAATATAATAAAACAAAACTACACTAAAACATTTCATCAAACCTATTAATGAGTTGTGCCTTTGTGTTTGTGAGTATGCTTTGTGCACTGGAAGGCTTATTTGTGCTAATCTCACACCAACACAGCAGGCTGACTCTTGTGTAATAAACCATACTTCAGAGTACAACAATGTGTCTTGATTTATAACTGTGGTTCTCAGGTGGGGGCAATTTTACCACCTAAAAGACATTTTTTTTTCATAACTGGAGGAGGTGCTGCTGGCATCTAGTGGGCAGAGGCCCACAAAGCTGCTAAACATTTTACAATGCAGAGGACAATCCTCACAACAAAGAATTATCTGGTCCAAAATGTCAACAATCCCAATGTTGGGGAACTGATTTATAAAGCACTGCTCTCCATGTTCCACTTGGATCTGAGCACTTCTCTTCACTTAAGCAAGGGTGCATGTATTGAAAGTACATTGCAGATGAAATTCTATGGATCTCTCTGTTTACAGATGGAATAAATAAGGAAAGATATAATTAATTACTGACTGCTGGTAAAATGATCATTCTTGCAATTAACTGGAATATAACATTTGTTTGCAAGTGTCAATGAATTATGAAATATACAACAATGCTATAAAACTAAAGGCTAATTTTAGAAAATTGTAAGGCCTTGTGTTGTAGAGAACCATAAAGGTGAAACAAGTACATAAGTTTACCTTTTACAGTGTCACTTTAATTGCTGATTTATGAGCAAATACAGGAATATATGCCTTTTGCATAGAATGCCTCAGCTGTTGAAGCAAAATTCCTTGCACATGTGGCTGAGATGTTGGGGGTCCCTTTTCCAGATCCCACCCATAGAATGGAAGCTCCATCCCAGGAAGGGCAGAGTGAGGATGCTGGGGACTCCATCACCCTCATTCTAGCTCACTCACAGGGCAAAACTCCAATGTCAGGAGAAGCAATCAGGTCAATGGCCTGCTCATCAAGAAGGATGTCATTTTTCCCTCTGAGCTTTGGAACAGAGGCTCAGAAATTTTGCCCAAAGGCAGAGACAATCCTTAAGAAGAGAGGTTATAAATTCTGTCCCAAAAAATATGTCATGAATTCCAATAGAAGAATCGACCATGGATAAACAACATGGTACAACAGGATCCAAATAAAACCATTGACATACATGGTAAAAAAAGGTTCCTTTCCTCAATTAAAAACAGATTTTTACCTTTTGTCCCCCCATCCCTGAAATAAGGATTGCCCTCACAAAGAAAACATGGGCAAATGGCACAAAAATAAATACATAAACACATATGAAAATAATTTTATTTGCATTTTAATTAGGAAATGCCATTTGGAAATGTATTTTTTCTCTTAACATGTTGGTATATGCTTAAGTGGTAGTTATAAACCACTATTGTTTCATATATGAGAAAATAGCCAGTCTCTTAATTTGTGTGGAAGAATATAAATTATTGTTGGAATAATTATAATGATATTTATAATTATATTTCTTTCCTATAAAGAATAAAAATATTTCTTTTTGAAAGAAAATTTGCCATTATCTTTCAAATGAAAAATGCACAAACTTTTTAAAACAACTTCCACTAATTTCATTTCCTGGAATTTATCTTGCATGCATTTGTACATTAATTCCAAAAAATATTTGCACAATGTTGTTTGATGTGAAGAATTGGAAAGAACATAAATGATCACCAAGAAGTAACTAGTTGACTGACCGTTATATATATTTAACAGAATCATATAAATATTCATGTACTCATATGGAAGCATGGTTAAAACACGTTAACTAAAACTGTAGCTTGCATAGCAGAGCATTTAATTTGTATGATATAACAAATCACATTTTACACAAACTTGTAGAGTTAGCATTGGTTTCTTTTGGGGGAATGTGCCTTGGATTAGGAGAGGTACATATTTAAAGACACTCTTCGTTTCTGGTACAGTGTTTTTTATTTCTAGATTTTTTTAAATTCTTTTTTAGATTTTCCATCGTTCTATTTATGTTACCTCATTGTTTTTTTCATATTGCCCACTTTTTCCATTAGAGTCTTTAGCATATTTATCATAATTATTTCAAATTCCTGGTCTGATAATTCCAACACACCTTCCTTATGTGAGGCTGGTTTTGATGCTTGTTTTGTCTCTTCAGACTGTGTTTTCTGCCTTTTATTATGCTTGTAATTTTTGGTTGAAAGCGAGATATGATGTTCTGGAAAAAAGGAACTGAGATAAATAGGCTGTTGGCATGAGGTTTATGATTTTCTGGCTAGGAGTTAGGCTATTTTTACTGTTTGCTGCAGCTGTAGGTGTCAGAGGCTAAAATTTTCTTGGGTGTCCTTGTTTATGTCTCCCTTGTTTACATCTCTCTTGTTTACTTTGATTTTCCTAGAGACTTCTTCAATAAGGCCTGGGCCTTGCAGTTCTTTCCATCATAATCCCCTATGTTATACAAAAGTCCTATTAATCTCATGGTAAGGTTTGGAGGCCAGGAAAACACTCTATAATCCTATGAGTAGGTCTTAGTCTTTTAATGAGACTGTAGCCCTGTAGTATGACCTTCACAAATGCTTCTCAACTTTCCCAAACTCTTGGTTGGGACAGGAAGGCTGGAGGTGATTGGAGTTGGTTATTTCCCTATCCCCAGGTCAGTGAGTTTCTTTGAGGGCTGCCATTTATTAAGGAGAACAAACAGCTCTAATCCTATTTCAAAATGGTTGCTTTTCACCTCCCCTGCTGGATACATGAGAGGAGTCCGTGTGTCTCTGGTCTTCACAGTGAAAATGTGGCAGGAATCTGGAGTTAACTCAGGAAAGTGTGGACGTTCCCCTACAACTGGGCCCCCAGTGACTTCAACTCCTAAGCTAGTGTAGGGGCAAAAAAGCCCAACAAATTTAAAAATAAAAAAGGCTTAATTCTCCCTGTGAGAGTGAAATTGTACTTCATCGTACTTTTGATTTGTAGGACCCAAATGGCTAAGGATATTGAGCTTCTTTTCATGTGCATGTAGCCATTTATATATCTTCTTTGGAGAAATGTCTATTCAAGTCTTTTGTGCATTTTTAAATTGGGTTGTTTTTTGTTTGCCTTTTGTTGTTGAATTGTAATATTTCTTTATATATTCTGGATATTAAGTCCTTATCAGATAAGTAGTTTCCAAATTTTTTCTACCATTCTGTAGGTTGTATTTTTACCTTCATGATAAAGTTTTTTGATGCACAAAAGTTTTTTATTTTGATGAGGGCTTATTTATCTATATTTTATTTTGTTGCTTGTGTTTTGACATAAAGTCTGAGAAACCATTGCACAACACCAGGTCATGAAAAAACTTCCCTATGTTTTCTCCAAGGGGTTATATAGTTTTAATCCTTATATTTAGGTCTTTGTTCAATTTTGATTTTGTATATGATGTAAGGTAGGAGGGCCATAAAAGTCCTTGGCTCAGTGTACATTGTCTCTGAGCAAAGCAGAAATGATTCTGGAAAGTTGCATCTCGTGTTCCTTCTGTGTAACATTTGAGCGATCACTGTAGTGTATAAATAACCCTGGAAATAAAGGATGGACATGCCCGTACATCTGGACAAGACTGTGGCTGTTGTGCTATGAGTGAACTTCCTTCTCTACCTAAAGTCTTTTCCCACCTACCTCCCTCATGAGCTCCCGAGGTGGAAGTAGTGCATATGGCTAAGGTCTTGGTATGTGCTGTCTAATTCCATCTTTTACTATTGTCCTCATTCCACACAAGTGGAATCCAAAGCACTGGATGCTGGAGCCACTTGTCCCCAGCACAAGTAAGTACCAATTTAGGACGTCCATGCAGTGTGCTCAGAACCTGGATGTTAGGCCAGGAGTGCTGAGAAGCTTATTCTATTGGTGCTAGTTATTGTAAATATTATCCTGAGACAAGTAAGAATGAAAAAGACCCAGTGGTTCCAGAGGATGTCTCTGCTAGAAGCTGTAGCCCTGCTGTTGAGTTTCCTTTGTGTCTCGTGAGATTGGCTTTAATTATTTTTCTTTTGAAAGCTCTCTTTTAGTTTTAATCAGCATATGGTTTGTAAGCAATATTTTTTGGATTTATATTTGGAAATAATCTCAAAGAAATGCAAACAGTTTCTAAATCACTAATTTCTTTGAAGTAAACATATTTTAAACCTCTTTTCTAGGTTGACCATATTCTCCATTTACATAAAAATCCTGTCACAAGTGTGCTTTGCACTAAAACAAAATTTTCAGACACAGATTTTTTGAATGTGCTAAGGATTAGTTGATTCAATAATGAAGTGGGAAGGGATAAAGGACAAGCTGCTCAAGGCTTGAGAACAAGGAGACCTAAGGTGAAGAGAGAGTTCCCAAAGGAATTGACTAACTTTATAACTTTAAAGCTCTTAGGGTTATTTTCTTGTGAAGTTATAAATTCACAACATCCTATCATCTTCTGCAGGTTAAATTCTCTCCCCAAACAACTGTAAACCAGGTTTCAGTTGGCAACCAAAAACAGTGGGCCAAATCTGACCTGCTGCCTATTTGCATAAATAAAGCTTTACTGGAACACAAGCACTCCCATTCCTTTTGATTTGACTGTCTATGACTGCTGTCATGTTGTAATGGTAGCATTTATAGATTGCTACAGAGACCATCTGAAGAGAACTTAAGATTTTAACTATCCAACCTTTTACAGAATATGTTTGCTTACCACCGTGAGAGATTAAAAGATACTAAAGAAACATATGAACAAAATGCAATGTATAGAATTTATTTGGATCCTTACTTGAATAAAACCAAAGATAAAAAGTCATAAAAAGCCAAGGAAATATGAACTAGGGCTTATAAATTATATGAAGAAATATCATTAATTTTCATTCTAAATTATTTATGATTGCAATGACATGATGACTGGAATTTCCTTTTTTAAATTACAAAAAAAGTGTGGATAAAAATAAATAAAAACAAAATGTCCAAACATTGAAACTAGTTAATGTTGATATGCTGTGTACAAGGGTTTATGTGATATTATTCTATCTCCATTTCTATGTGTTTGAAATTTTTATATTAAAAATATTAATACTTTTACCATTACATGTTATTTATTTATTTTGTTTCTGTCAGTTGAAATGTCATTATGACTCTAAACTTTTCATATGTATTTGTCCTTCTTTTCTATTCAATATATGCTCAACCCTTTATAAATGGTCTCTGTGTGCTTGAAAAATTTTTAAATGCATTTGTTGCATTCAGAGTTCTCTCTACATATCTATTAGAAAATTTTTGTTTGTTTTCTTATCCATATCTTCTATATTGGTATGCATTAATGTTAATATGCCTTTTCTATCAATTATTCTGAGAGGTGAGATTAAATATTCAGTTACAACTGTAGAATAGTCTATTTTATCCTTTTATTTTAAATTTTTCTTCAGATTTTGAACCTATATTTTATAATGTATATCAGGATTACTATAACTTACTTATTGATGAAATATTTTGTCATTATAAAATGTCCCTCTTAATTTGAGTAATAGTTATATTTAAAATCTACTTGGATATTAGTAAGGCTAACCCAACTTTCTATTGGCCAATGTTTCCTTGGTTTATCTTCTTTATTCTTTACTTTCAATCGTTTTACATCCTCATATGTAAGGTGCATTCTAGTTTTGCTTTTTAAAAAATCCAATCTGATAATGTTTGTAATTATTTGGAAATTTAGGCTATTTATACTTATATAATTACTGCTATGATGGGGCTTTTAGCTAGCATCTTTATATGTACTTTTTTGCCCAATCTATTGCTTGCTTTTTATTCTCCTCAATTATCTATTTATAATTATACAAACATTGCTTTATTATTTCACCTTCCTTCATAAGAGCTTGTTTTAAATGCATTAATTTATTGTTCTTTTTTGGCTTTCCTAGAAATGACAATATACAAGACTTATTATAGGCTACTGTAAGTTAGTGCTTTTACCAATTTGTGTTATTAATGTAATGTGAATGCTAAGTTAAAAAGGCAAAGTATGAAGGGTATCTATAGAATGTTAATTTTCAGGTATGGAAGAAGGTGATAAAAGGAAATATCTGCTTATTTGGGGCAAAAGAAACACAGGAAGAAAAATTAGAAACTAAAGGGAGTGGTTTCCTACAAGGACTGAGTGAGAATCAAACAAAAGACAATGGGAAATTTTTAGTAAGGGTGTGGAGGGGTGATGCTTCACTGGGTTTATCTTTTGGTGTATCTATGACTCTTAGAACCACAGTAATTTTTTATATTCCCCAACTAAATAATTAACTAAAATCAACCAGAATGCGGATGACAACCAAGTGTAGCACAAACTTTAATAAATTGGGAACTGTAAAAAATATACAGCATACCTACACTGAAAGGGTGAGGAAGAAAAGTCTAACTTAGGCAACTTTATCAAACTACTTTGACAGGATACTGTAGTGCTAAAGACAAAATAAGTCTATACAAATTCTAATACAAATTAGTAAATCCATCTCCATTGCTACTTCTAGCACCCAGGCCTTGGTTTCTAAATACCATTCTTCAATGAAAAAAACCAGGACTTCATGGAAAAGTGGTGGATTCAGATCTGAAGCAAGAATAAAATGACTCTGGAAAAGCTATTGCCAGAAAATAAGGAATTTCATGAAAAAGGATGAGGGCATGTCATAAGGACACAGGAACCAAAATGAAGGAACTCCCAATGACCAAAGATAAAGAGTTTGAGGAAGGAAACTAAATATTATAACACATTGGATTATAGCCCATAATATAAAAGAATAACCAAAAGCACATGTTGACATAAGAATTGAAGAAAGAATAAATCAAAAGAAAGGAAAGAAGCAGGGGTGGGAGGGAAGGAGGGAGAGAGGAGGAAGTCTTCCATACAGAAGAATTCCAATTAATAAATGTAAGAGGAGTGACAGAAATTCACAATCACCATTAGGCAAACATCCCAATAAAATAGTTGCAGACAAGATTCAACTACGGATTCTAAAATCTGGGTAGATGTTTGATGAGAAAGGATATTGCCATAGTCTCAAAGTACCTTCCATAACTTATTTATTAATTGCAAAGGGAACAACAGTAAATTCACTGTGGAGACACCTTCTTAATCCAGCACTGAAGGTTAAGATATGGATCTCATTTGCCTTTTCTGATGATGAACGGAAGGGCACAGCCCTTCTCTGGTATTCTGCCAAGATGCTAACCTCAATAAAATAATGAGAAAACCTTTGATAAATCCAAATTAAGAGATGTTCTACAAAAAAAACTGATCAGAACCTTCCAAAAGTGTCAAGGACATAAAGGATACGAAAAGACTGAGCACTATCACAGATTGGAAAAGATTAAGAGATATAATAACTAACTTGAAATTCAAACCCTGGAAATGATAAAAAGACAGTAGTAGAAATACTGATGAAATTCTAATTAGGTCTAATTAGAATTAGGACTGTAATTCTGAAGTATTAAATAATTAAATATTAGTTCATTTAATAGTATTGTACCTGTATTAGCCATCCAAAGGTCTGCTGATGCAAAATACCAGAAATCTGTTGAATATTACAAACAGTATTTATTTGGGATAGAAGCTTACAGTTACCAGGTCATAAAGTGTAAGTTACTTCCTTCACCAAAGTCTGTTGCCATGTGTTGGTTGGAGATGGCTGCCAATATCTGCAAGGGTTCGGGATTCCTCTTCCCCTTAAGACTCAGTGGTCCCAGCTTCTTCCAATGTCAGCTGCAGGTTGTGATAAGTCTCATCTATCTCCTAGGGCTCCTTTCTTTCTGAGCTCAGCTGCTCTGCTCTCTCCACAAGGCCAGCTCTACACTATCAGGCAAATGGCTCATCTCTCTTCCTGGGGCCTCTGCATTACAGAAGATGTTTAAAATTCCAGGACATGAGAACATCCTTCAGTTCTGTTTATTTGCAAAACCTACACTATATCACATATACTATTAAAATTACCAATACTGTCTTGATAACTTCTTAAAAGTTTCATTTCAAAAATATATATTACAAAATTTTTGTTAGCTAATTTCTGTGTGTTGTATATATGTGTGATATACCTATGCATTTACACATACACACATGTGGAGTTAAACACAATTGCTGAGTATCTAAGAACCGATCTATAGGCAGCTGAGAAATAAGCAATGATAAGAAGGAAGTAAACTGTGATGTCAAGTAAAAAGAAGAGACAGAATTTCAAATTCATTAACTCTTGAGAAATCCTTAAAAATAAACATTCATATCAAAGTGAATAGGCAAAATTGATATCACATTCATTTTTGAGCTTCATTATTTTCCTTTCAGTTTGTATTTTATAAAGAAGATAAATATATGAATAAAGTTATATGCATTTACTTTGGATATAAAGATGTTCATATAATGGGGTTGCATGTCCAAAAACATTATCTTTTGATGTACTTGATTACATACAAGTAGAAAAATACACCTACATAGAGTTACCTCCTTCCTGAAGATGCTCTTTCAAGCATAGTGCCAACAGTGGGTAAAATTATTTGCCAGGTATGCTGGCCCTGTGTTTGTTTGCCATCAGAGCAGTACACTGGTTTAAACTGTTGAAAGTGTAAAAATTAGGCTGAGTTTAATGAGGGTGGAATGACTAGAACTTAAAATTCCTGGAACAACCTTGAATTTCTTGGCCTAAGGCAGATAAATTAACATCTCAGATAATAAAATTCTTCACCTGTAAATTAGTGATACTACTCTAATACAACTTGAAATGTTTCCTATGGTTGATCAAATACAAACACAAATTTAAAAGGGTAGAATATTGGAGCTGGAGATACAAGGCCTAAAATAAAAACATCAGAAAATATCCATCTCATGCTGAGTCTTCTAGAAAGAAGAGCCAGAAACTGTAATTTAAGCATTGATAGCCTGTTTGGGAGGTGTAAGACCAGGTGCTAAAAATGAGATATAAATGAGAGAGTGAGACTAAAAAAATATATATCTCCCTGATAACTATGCAGATATGTAAGGCATGCAAGCTATGCTTTGAAAAGGAATGTAGTTTTGTCCTGAAGTAAAATGATTGTTTTTCCCAGAATGAGAAGCAGGAATATATAAGACAAAATTAGACACAGAAAGTTATGGAAGGTTTATGGAAATGAATTTTATTTAATATGGTCAATGCTGACTGAAATTTAATAAGCTTAGTTATAACATTTTAAGAGTTTTTGTATCAAACACTATATTTACTCTTTTATTATCACTTTGGTTAAATAGGGAACGAAATAATCCTTTACAGTAACCCATTTCCCTGTTTCACATGATGTTCAAACCTGACAACTTTTGGGATTTTGCATACGCAGAAGCAAACCTAAAGCTTTCTTTTGACTTTCAAATTGAAAAGGATTTGTTCTTTCTTCTTATAAAAGGAAAGTGCTAGAAATAGTTAAGTTCATTTGATATGCTTTGAGTTACATGGGAAGTATTATAAAAATTAAAAGGGATTTTCTAAACTTCTTTTGGTTGAATTTGCATGAGAGAAAAGTTATTCATATAAACATCTGTGATTGTATAAAATACCTAAACATTTAAAAATGTTCTCACTGTCCATATAATGTCCTGATATTTATCTGCATGATATTAGACAACAGCATAATGTTTTTGGCCAAAATTTCAGTTATTCTTAAAAAATATGTCATTGTCACCAAAACAAACAAATTTCATTGTTGGCTACACAGGTTTACTCTGTTTTACTCTGACGTTTCTCAACTGGAGTTTCATTTCCAGCAAAAAGGGACTTTAATTAAGAAGCAAGGCAAGTTTATAAATAATATTCTACCTGTCATTTTAACATAATCCTGTTAAGAGTATAAAGGTGGGACAGGGTCAGTTGCCTAACTAACAGGGTCTATTTAAACAACTTTAAATAGACTTTATATAGCTACATATTTTAATGAAATATGATTGTGTCCTTGCTGTTATATGTTTGTTTCCTGGAGGGATAGATGCTTTTCTTTCCCATATGACTACTGTCCTTACTGTAGCTAAAATTTATTAGACTTCCTCAACTGGGAAATTCCTACTATTCTCTGAAGGAATAGGGACTACCTATTTACTGAAACTGTAATCAAGGAAATTTGCAAATTCTAAATCTAAGATCCACTTTTTGAAAAACATAAATTATCCCCATTTGCACTTGTAACATGCATACCTAGGAAAATAAACTGTAGGATATTTAAGCCTTGGCTCATAATGTAAAATGAAGCAATTAACTCATAAAACTATTGAGCCAAGTCTTCAATCTTAAGGCTTGTACTTATAAAATTAATTTCTATTATGATGAAACTAAGCCTAATTATATTTACTGTTTAATAGTCACCCCCTGAAAACTTCCTTGTTACTCAAATGTGGTCTCTCCCTCTAAGCCAAAGTCTTCAAATAAACTCACCACTTTCCCTCCTACAAGGGCCATAACTCCATGGGATGAGCCTTCCTTGTGTTGAGGGATTAATATCAAATGTAGATCAGCAATGCTTTTGGAGAAAAATCTTAACCAAAAGAGTGAAATAGTAAATGAAATAAAACAAGATAGTTTTTCTATGGCTAAGACATTTGAAATAAATTGGAAATTCATTCTGGAAGCTTCTCTTATGCAGGTGTTAGCCTGGTATCACAAACTGTCACAATATACTAAGCCATAAGCCCCAATGTTCCTTAAAATTTTAGGAACATTCAGACACCATAAACAAGTCTCATGGCTACATAAAATGAGTACCCCTTTAGTGGGCTCTATCTAGGAATCCATAAAAAAATCTATTTTTCTGATTTGACACGATTATATGTAATTTTGTTACAAATCCCCTAATCATTATTGCTTTATTTCATTTTATATTAATTAACATAAACATATAATTTTCACTTTACTTGTTAACTTTACTCCTCAGAAAGTAAAGCCTCAGGATTGTTCCTATGCTGGTTAAGCCCTGAAACCTAGAGGTACCAGTCCCTCCAAGGACAACAACCAGGAACTCTTGAGTGACTTCAGTTCCAAGCAAAGAACATACATTCCTCACATCCTAATGTATACCATTAAACAATATGAACTGGCCAGAGTGGTCACTGTCCTGAATCCAGGAAATTGAGGGAAAGTCAAAAAGGTGATTAAAATAGTGGAAACTCCCCCTTTTCTCTGCCTTTATCACATGTTTCTCTATCTTCCCTTTTCTGCATTTCCCGCAATACTGCCTGATAAAGGCAGAAACAGGCCTCGAATGGCCTGTAAAAATTCCTTAGCCAAATCTTACACTTTCTGCCAATATAACCTAAAGTAATCTAGTGTCATCTATCCTGTTAAATCTTCACCCTCTTATCATTCTAAAAGCATCATTTTCTGATCATGCAAGTATGATCTGGCAAAGTCCCCTCCTGCACCCACTCCATCTAGTGCTGCCTCTGACATTCTGTCATCTCACACCACCTCCATGTTACATCATCCCATCACCCTAAGACACCCTTAATCAATTAAAAACCCTACTCCCCTCCCTGCTTGGGGAGGCAGATTTTCCTTGCTAGCTGAACTTTCAATAGGTCTCTTCTTTTCTCAAAATCCCAGTGTCATGGTATCAGCGACTGTGCACATAGTGCAGCAAGCCCATTGCTCAATAACAAGACTAGAGGAGTGAGATAGTGCAATTTTTTGAAATTTAAAATGTTGTTTTTAACTCATTCATTATTGGTGGGAATACATAGTGGTTCAGTCAATGTGGAGGATGGTTTAGCAGTTCCTTAGGAAGTTCAGTGTAAAACTACCATATGATCTAGCAATCCCATTACTCTCAATATACCCAGACATATTGAAAGCAGGGACACACACAGATATTTGAACACTGATGTTCATAGTGGTTTTATTCACAATTGCCAAAAGTTGGAAGTGACCCAAGTGTCCATCAACCTAAGAAAGGGTAAACAATATGTGGTATAAACATACAATGGAATATTATTCAACTGTAAGAAGGAAAGACATGCTGACACAAAGGACAACATGGATAAACCTTGAAGACTTTATGTTGAATGCAGTAAGCCAGTCATTAAAGGACAAATGTTACATCGTCATATTGATATGAACTAAGGATATTGAGCAGACTCACATAGGTAGAGTCTAGAAGATACGTTACCAGGAAATGGAAAGAGAGTAGAGAGTGGTGAGCTAATGCTCAATTTTGGCAGAACCTATGATAAGGTCGATGGTAGTGGTTTGGCAGTGGATGGAGGTGATGGTTGTGCAGCAATATGAGTGTGAACGATGGTGCTGGAGTGTGAGTTTGGGCACAGTTGGGGGGTTTGAGCTATGCACAGGGCTGGAGTGGGGAGGGATTGGAGGTTAGGAGAGGTGAATGTGCAGTTCAATGAACTCTGAAGAGGCCGAGGATTGTGGTTGAGAATACTATTTTGAGAGTGTTTTTTTTTTTTTTTTTTTTTTGGATCTATGGCAGGGAAGTGTCAATGATGCAGAGTGTTGGTGACAGTAATGGTGGGGATGGGTGCAACTGTGGCATGCCTTTATGGGCTAAGAATGTGTTTGTGTCACATGTGTGTTTTCTCAGTGGGTGGAGACCCACACAGTAGCCAACAAAATATTAAACTCCCATCCTGTGGAGTCCAGCTGCTTTCTCAAGTAGAGTGGCAAAAATTTTTGGAGTATATATAAGCAGAGCTTAATAAAATAAAAGAGGTCAATATGCCAAGCCTTCAATATCAGTGCTTGTCCTTATGAACCTTATCCTTGTAAAATTGAAACTTAACCTAATCATAACCAATGCCTAAGAGTTACCTCCTGAAAACCTCCTTGTTACCTAAATATGGCCTCTCTCTAAGCAAACTCAGTAAATAAACTCACTATCTTCCCCCTGGCATGGGACATCTTTCCCAGGAATAAGCCTCCCTGGCACCATGAGATTGATAGCAAACACCAACGAGCAATGCTTTGAGGAAAAAACCTTGACCAAAAGGGGAAAACACTAAATACAAAAGCATTTTCATGGCTAAGAGATTTCAACGTGAATCCAGTGGTAATACCAGAAGTATATCTCAGGCAGATCTCACTCAATGCCATTGTGAACAAATCTAAAATAGGACTCCAAAGACAAGCAGATATGAAAGACAATGCATATAACTGCATGAAATCAGCACCCCATCAGTGAGCTTTATATTGGAATATATGATAATCTATCTCCCCAACACAACAGAGTTAGAATCATTTATAATTTCCCTACATATGGTTCTTATGCCCCTTTTACTTGACCCAATAATTTATCACTACACCCATTATGTATATGTCTTAGAGACTTAAATTTTCAGTCATTCATATGCTGGTTGATCCCTGAATCTCAGGAGAGTTGTGGCCAACACCTACTCTCCAGTTCTTCAGATATGCCCAGGACAACTAACGCTTTGTAAAAAATGTTTCACAACATTGCACGTTGTTGGTGGATGGGTGATGCATGGGACTCCTGTATGATGTTGTGCAGGTTTATTTGTAAGTTCACAAATGTTACTATACACTTATTGTTTATGTATATTCATGTATGAATGATATCCTTCATTAAAAACATATATTAAAATTTTTGATAATGGGCAAGTTTCATTCTAAAAAATGAGCAAGACAGTTTCTTCTATCTATGCTATATCTAAGTCCCATCTTATTCTGAAGCAGAATGAACATCATCCCAAATTCTTGGAGATTGAGGAATGAACAAATTTAAGGGGGACTGCAATCATAGAACAAAGTTGATTTGTTTTTATTTAGTTATTAGCGTTAGGGAAATAAGAATTTGTGACAATAATATATAGATAGTGGTTACTAGATGTTCTGAGGAGAGGGGGAGGGAGGAACAAGTGGATTGAAGGGCATTTTTAAGGCACCGGATTTTTCTGTTTGATACTGCAATGATTTACACATGACATTACACTTTTGAGAAAGCCTATAAAACCACAGCACAAAGTGTTAACCAAGATGCAAACTATAGAACTTGGTTAGGAGCAATGCTTCAATATTTGTTCATCAACTGTATTAAATGTGCCGCACTAGTGTAAGAGGTTATTACTAGGGGAAATGTTGGGGGAAGGGAAGGGATGGATTATATGGGAATCCGTATTGATGAAACATTTCTTTAATCATGCTTTTGCTAAATTGTATAAAGAAATTTAAAAACTTAAAAAACGTTGTTTTTAAAAGTTTTCTGCTTTATTATCCTATTTCCTAAATACCTTTAATTATTAATTACTATTGTAGCTGCTTCTCATTTTATAATAAATTTCCTAACTTGAAAAAAGGAAAACCTCATTATTACAAGCTTCACAGTAATATGGAAGCTGACAAAATAGTTGAAAAAGTACAAATAGAGATTAATATCTCCCATGTCAATCAGTACAAAACCATAATGGAAATATTGCATATGAAATTCAAGACTAAATAAAAGAATAATGCACCATAGTCATGTGAAATATATTTCAGAATTAAAGAGTGTTACAACATATCAAAATTCCAAGGGATGAAAAGAGGAAGGAAGTATTCGGCAAACAACATTGAAATTCAAAATACTTTACTAATATTTGAAAACACTTTTTCAGATAGGAAGGAACAGTAGGAGAATTTAACCAATAATTCAATATTGTTTAGCTGAAAATAAAATCTATCATCATGTTTATTAGGATAACATTCACCATTATAATAATAATTATTTTTTTATTTTCTACTGTATCAGTAAGGCTTTCCAGAGTAAGGCTGATGCTGCCACTTTGTGGCAGAATTTTTTTTCTCTCCGGGAAATATCAATTTTCCTGCTAAGCTTTTCCAGTTATTGGTTAACAACAACCACATTACTGAGGGAAATCCCCTGGAATCAACTGAATGTAGATGCTAAATGTATTAAAAAATATCTTCACCTAGATTACTGTTGATACTACAGACTATTAAAGGTGAAACATAAAACTACGCATCACAACTATCAAATGCAATTTTAAAAGTCATTGCATAACAATTCTGAAAAAATGGACTACCTAAGTTTTGTAAAAACAT
The DNA here is from genome assembly GCA_029593785.1 of Cabassous unicinctus. Classification (NCBI taxonomy): domain Eukaryota; kingdom Metazoa; phylum Chordata; class Mammalia; order Cingulata; family Chlamyphoridae; genus Cabassous; species Cabassous unicinctus. The sequence continues at coordinate 22,983 of JAQZBX010008155.1, read as the reverse complement.
GTGAAATTAAAACATTGAAAAAGCAACAGGAATAAATGCAGAATAGAATTTGCATGAACTAATGCAATTTGTGGGTATCTTTGGGATATGTCTCTGGGAGATACTTCACTGAAATTAAAATAAAGTTTGAAATACAAATATACATATCTGGAATGATAAAATGTTCATAAATCTGGCATTCCAAATCAGCGAGGAAATGATAAATTGCTTAATAAGGTAAACACTAACTCACTATCAATAGTGGTAATATTATATCTCTGACTCATCAATTTATCTAAAATATGCCTGAAAAGATTTTTGTAAAGAATTCACTGTAAAATATAAATAATAATAGCGGGTGGGGAGAGAATATGGATGAATACTTGCATAAATTAGGAATTAGAAAAGTTTTTATAAAACAATTTAAAAGTAGGGTGATGTTTAATATTTCACCAGATAAATTATTTAAAAAATATATTCACAGAAGAGGACTTCAAAGAAAATGGCAGCAACTGACCCTCTCAGAAGAATATAGTCGAGTGAAAGCAGTACCTATCTTAAGGAAGTGCTTTGGATATATATAGAATGGGAAGGTGGTCTGAGTCACATTGGAGGGTACTGGAAAGACAAAGAAGAAACTGTGACTTGCTCACCCTCCTGGCTGGAAGTGGCACATATACCCCACCTTCACAGCAAGTAGCCTTCGTTCCATTTGCTCGCTGCTTCCAAAGGAGTGGGAGGGATGTTCCCTTGGAGGAAGTGGGGTCAGGCAGAGGGTGTAGAGTGGTTTCTTTGTGGTGAGATTGGTCAACTGAACCCCCTTTGAATCTTGGAAGGGACGCTAACCCAACAAGAGAGGGTAGCAGGAATTCTCTCAGACAGGCTGTCAGGCGCAAGTGCCTGCCTGGGGAAAGAAAGAAATGAGTAGAGAGGGGTCAGGGACAGATGCCTAATCAGCAGGAATCTAGCAAGCTATAGAAATCTAAAAACGCCTTGGGGAAAGGGAACAGATAGATCTCTGAAGACTGTTTAACTTAAGGAGACAATTTTGCTCAGTGGAGGAATTCTTGCCTTGCTTAAAGGAAGCCCCTTGTTCAATCCCCAGGTCTCTCAAGAGAGTGATCCACCTGGTTATCAAGCATCCAGCTGATAGGTTATGACAGGGAACATATAGAAGTTCTTTTTGCTTTAGGATTTCTTGGATCTGTGTATTTTTTTTTTTAAGGTTCTATTTTTATTTTAAGCTTTTAAATTTTAATTGCTAAAACCTGGTACATTAACTGCATAGGGCCAAGCTACAGGGTGACTGAATGATGAACGCCAACAGCCTGAGAAGCTCCTTAAGGGGCCCCTAAATGGAAGGCTGTTTCACCTTGGTCTTTTGTTGTTGTTGTTGCTGCTTCTGTTTTGTTTCTTGTTTGTTGTGTTTCCATTTTCTTTGTTTTCCCCCCATTATTTTTCTTTTACAGATTTTTTCCTCCTATATCATTTCTTTTATTTCCTTCATTATTCTATCTTCTGTTCTCTCTTGTTTTTATTCATTCCACCTCTTTGTTTTTTCTTCAATTTTCAAATTTTTATTTCTCTCTCACTCTTTTTTTCCTCAACTTTCTTTCCTTATTTTTTTTCTTTTTCTTTTTTTCTTCTCTTTTATCTTTTCTTCTCTTCTCATCATTTTGGCCTTTTAATTCATTCTATATGCTTTTCTGTATTTTGTATTTCATTTCATTTTTTTCTATTCCACTTTTAAAATCTTATTCCTCTGTACTAGTTATGATTTTTAATCATGTTAATTATTTACTTTCCTAGGGCTTGAACAGCTCCTCTTCTACATTTTTTATTATTATTGCTATTATTCTTTCTCTCTTTTTATCTCTTTACTTTCCACAGATGCTAATTTTTTTTTTGCCAAGGGAACATACACAACAACATGGAAATAGATTGGGAGGACCCAAGTGTCAAAGTGAAATTTTACAACACACAAAAACAACAACAAAATTAAGCACTAGAGTAGAAAGAGAAGCTAGCCAACTGAATAAACCAATCAAGATAAGTGGATAGTTAGACACCAAGAAAAAATTACAACCCATACTAAGAAACAGGAAGTCATGGCCCAGTCTAATGAACAAACTAAAAAAAAGCAGGAGGAGATGCAGAACATAAAACAACTAATCAAAGCTGTCCAAACAAATATCATGAGTCAACTTGATGAATTGAAAGAAGAGAGTAAGAATATCAAGAAGACACTGGGAGAATATACTGAAGAAATTGTTAACATACATAAAAAGATAACAGATATGATAGTGATGAATCATACAATGCAAGAAATAAAAAATACACTGGAAACATAACAGCAGATTTGAACAGGCAGAGGAAGGTATCATCAATGTAGAAGACAGCACATCTGAAATTAGAAAGATAGTAGAACATATGGTTAAAAAGATAGAAAAAATCAAACAGGAATTTTTGGAATTGAATGGCAAAACAAAACACACAAACATATGCATTATAGGCATCCCAGAGAGGGGAGAGAAGAAAAAGAGGGCAGAAGGAGTGTTGGAGGAAATAATGGCTGAAAATGCCCCAACTCTAAATGCCCAGGAAGTGCAGCACACCACAAACAGTATAAGTCCTAACAGGCCTACCCCAAGACATATACTTGTACAGTTGTCCAATGATCAAGACAAAGAGAGAATACTGAAAGCAGCAGGTGTAAAGAGATCCATCATATACAAGGGAAGCTAGATATGATTAAGTGCTGATTTTTCATCTGAAACCTTGGTGGCAAGAAGGCAGTGGTATGACATAGCTAAGGTGCTAAAAGAAAAAAAGAAAACAAACTTCCAGCCAAGAATTCTCTGTCCAGCAAAGCTGGCATTAAAAATGAGGGATAATTCAAAATATTCATATATAAACAAAAATTAAGAGAGTTTGTCTATAAGAAACAGGCCCTTCAAGAAATGTAAAGGAAGTTCTGCTGGTTGAAAGGGAAAAAAAAAACAGGAAAGAGAGAGCTGAAGGAGAGTATAAGAATAACTGAAAAGTTAAAAGAAAAATAAAAACAAGTTATGATATATATAAACCTAAAGAAAATATGGTTAATATAAGTAACTCTATACAGTAATAACACTGAATGTTAATGGCTTAAAATATCCAACTAAGAGGCACAGATTGGCAGAATGGATAAGGAAATATGACCCTTATGTATGCTGTGTACAAGAAACTCACCTTAGGCCCAGGGATGAAAGAAGACTAAAAGTGAATATTTGGAAAACAATTTTACTTGCAAACCAAAAGCAAAAAAGGATGGGAGTAGTTATACTAATAACAGAGAAAACAGACTTTAAATGTAAGAGTGTTGTAAGAGACAAAGAGCAACACTATATATTAATAAAAGGGAAATCTATCAAGAAGAAAGTACAATCATAAACATTTATGCACCTAACAAGGGAGCCTCAAAATACACCAGGCAAACATTGGAAAAAATAATTGGAGAAATAGATGCCTCTACAATTATAGTGGGGGACCATAATACACCATTACCACCATTAGTCAGAACATCTTGACAGAGAATCAATAAAGAAACAAAAACCTTGAATAATACATTAGAGGATTTGGACCTAATAGACATATACAGAACATTACACCAAAATACAGTAGGATATACTTTCTTCTCAAGTGCACATCAATCATATTCCAAGATAGTCCACATGCTAGGCCACAGAACAACTCTTAATAAATTCAGAAAGATTGAAATCGTACAAAGTAATTTCTCTGACCACAATGGGAAGAAGCTGGAAATCAGTAAGGGGCAGAGAAGCAGATTAGGCACAATGATATGGTAGCTAAATAGCACACTCTTAGAAAATGAGTTGGTCAAGGAGGAAATCACAAAAAAAATGGTATCTAGCTTGAAATGAAAGAAAATGACAACAGGAAGTATCAAAACTTATGGGATGCAGCAAAAGCTGTACTGAGAAGGAAATTCAAAGCCACAAGTGACAATATAATAAAGAAGACCAAGCTAAAAATCAAGACCTAACTGCATACCTGGAGGAACAAGAAAAAGAACAACAAACTAACCCCAAAGAAAGCAGAAAGAAGGAAATTAGAAGGATTGGAGCAGAGCTAAATGAAATTGAAAATAAGAAAAAAACAAACAAAATAAAAATCTGGTTCTTTGACAAGATTAATAAAATTGATAAAACCTTTGCTAGACAAAACAAGGAAAAAAAGAGAGAAGATGCAAATACATAAAATAAAAAATGAGGAAGGGGATATCACCACTCACCCCACTGAAATAAAGAATGTCATAAGAGGATACTTTGAAAAATTATATGCCAATGAGACGGATAATTTAGAGGAAATGGACAAATTCCTAGAAACACAAAAGCAGCCTACATTGATGGAAGAAAAATTGATGAACTCAAGAGACCGATCACAAGTAACAAGATTGAATATGTTATCAAAAACCTCCCAACTAAGAAGAGTCCAGGACTAGCTGGATTCACAGGTGAATTTTAACAAACATTCCATAAGAACTACTACCAATCCTGTTTAAACTCATCCCAAAATAAAAGTGAAGGGAACTTTGCCTAACTCATCCTATGTGCCAACATCACCCTAATACCAAAACCAAACAAAGATGCCACAAGAAAGGAAAATTATAGACTAATCTTTCTAATGAAACTAGATGGTAAAATCCTCAACAAAATACTTGCTAATAGTATTCAATAAGACATCAAATGAATTATATACTATGACCAAGTGGACTTCATCCCTGGTATGCAAGGAGGGTTCACCATAAGGATTTCAATCAATGTAACACACCACATAAACAAATCAAAAGAAAAAAAATCACATAATCATCTCTATAGGCGCAGAAAATGCATTCAACAAAATACAGCAGCCTTCCTGATAAAAACACCTCAGAAGTTAGGAAAAGAAGGAAACTTCCTCGACATAATAAACGATATATATGCAAAACCCACAGTTGTTATCATTTTCAGTGGTGAAATCCTAAAAGCTTTCCCTCTAAGAAGTGGAACAGGACAAGGATGACCTCCGTCACCACTCTTTTTTAACTTGTGTCTGAATTGCTTGAGCACTTATGCAAAAAAAAAAAAAAAAAAGATATAAAGGCAACCAAATTGGAAAGGAAGAAATAAAATTTCACTGTTTGCAGAAGTAAAGATCCTATACATAGAAAACCCTGAGAAATTGATAATAAAGCTTCTAGAAATTATAAATGAGTTCAGTAAAGTGGCAGGTTATAAGATCAAAATGCCAAAATCAGTAGCATTTCTGAACTACAATAATGAGCAATCTCAGGAGGAAATCAAGAAATAGTTCCCATTTACAATGGCAACTAAGAGTCACGGGAAGCAGATGTGGCTCGAGGTTGAGCATCTGTCCATCATATGGAGGGACCAGGGTTCGATCCCTAGGACCTCCTGGTAAAATAATAACTAAAAAAAGGCAAGCAGGTGAGTCAGGCCCATGCACGGTGAGCCACAGGCCTGCGTGCAGCCAGCCGAGCCATGCAGCAAGATGATGACACATCCAAAAGAGAGACACAAGGGAGAGCCAAGTGAAGCTAGCCAGAAACCAGGAACTGAGGTGGCGCAAGTGACAGGGTGGCTGTCTCCGACATCAGAGGTCCCTGGAATCGAATCCCAGTATAGCTTGAAGGAGAAAAATGAGAAAAGTAGGCAAGATCTCCCATTGAATGGACAGAGACAGCAAAGGGGGAGGGGGGGACTCATAGAGCTATACACCAAAAAGAAAAAAATAAAGTCAATTAAAAATATACTCAATATGGAACCTTCAGAAAGATATATAACAATACATTTTTAAAAAATCAAATACCTAGGAATAAATTTAACTAAAGATGTAAATGATTGTATGTAAATGATTGCAGGGAGAAAACTACACAACACTGTTAAAGGAAATCAAAGAAGACCTAAATAAATGGAAGAATATTCCCTGTTCATGGATAGGAAGACTAAATATCATTAAGATGTCTACCCTTCCCCAACTGGTATACTGATTTAACAAAATCCCCCCAAAAAGTACCATAGCATTTCACTCTTAATTCAAAAAGCTAACTATGAAATTTATTTGGGAAGGCAAAGGGCCCAGAATAGCCAAAGACATATTGAAAAATAAAAATGAAATCAGAGGATTTACACTACCTGACTTCAAATAATACTACAAATCTACTGTGGTCAAAAGTACATGGTATTGGCACAAGGATAGACATAGTGACTAATGGAACCAAAATAAAAGTTCTGATATATATCCTTACATATACAATCAACCAATATTAGATAACGCCCCCTAGTCCATTCAACTGAGAGAGAATGGTTTCTTCAACAAATGGTGCTTGGAGAAATGGATATCTATATCCAAAAGAATGACAGAGGAGCACCATCTCATACCTTACACAAAAATGAACTCAAGATGGATCAAAGATCTAAATATAAGAGCCAAGACCACAAAGATCTGGAAGATAATGTAGGTAAGCATCTACAGGATCTATAATTAGTAAGTGGTTTCCTAAGCTTTACAGCAAAAGCAGGAACAATGAAAGAACAAAAAGATAAACTGGACCTTCTCAAAACTGGAAACATTTGCACCTCAAAGGAGTTTGTCAAGAAAATGGAAAGGTAGCCTACTCAATGGGAGAAAATATTTGGTAACCATATGTCTGATAGGGGTCTAATATCCAACATATAAAAAAACTCTACCACTTCAAAAATAAAAAGACAAAAAACCCATTTCAAAAATGGGCAAGCTATTTGAATAGACACTTCTCCAAAGAAGAAATGCAAATGGCTAAAAAGCACAGGAAAAGATGCTCAACATCACTAGCTATTAGGGAAATGCAAATCAAAGCTACAATGACGTATAATCTTACAACCGTTAGACTGGTGGCTATTAAAAAACAGGACTATAAGTTTGAGAGGATTTAGAGGAATGGGAACACTTATCCACTGCTGGTGGCAGTGTAGAATGGTGCAGCCATTGTGGAGGACAGTTTGGCGGTTCCTCAGAAAGCTAACTATAGAACTGCCATATGATCCACTAATCCCACTGCTGAGTATACAACCAGAAGAATTGAAAACAGGGACATGAACAGATATATGCACACCAATATTCATAGTGGCATAATTCACTGTTGCCAAAAGCTGGAAACAACCCAAATGTCCATCCACAAATGAATGGATATACAGATTGTGGCATATAAATACAATTGAATAATACTCAGCTGTAAGAAGGAATGTAGTATTAGCACATGGGATAACATGTATGAATCTTGAAGACTTTATGCTGAGTGAACCAAGCCAGGCACTGAAGGACAAATATTACATGTCCTCACTGATATCAATTAAGCAAATTGAGCAGATTCACAGAGCTAGAGTCTGGAAGCTGGGTTTACAGGTGACAGAAAAGAAGAAGACGGTTGTGAGCAAAGCCCATATGGGCAAATTTTATGATAATTGGAAGGGTGTAATTGTACAGTGGATGGCCATGACAGTGGTGCATTGATATTATTGGGTTTGGTGATGTTGGTAGGGTTGGGAGGCTGGGTTGGACTGTCCATGGAAATGGGATGAAGTTTGCGGGAGGGAGCAGGTGAACACTGGGGATTTGTGGGTATGTGGTTGAAACTATGACATTGGGAATATTCTTTTGGCAATACGGCATGGGAGGGTTACTGATTAAGGGTGTTGGATGTGGGGGCCATTTGGGAGATGGTGCAACTGGGGCAGCCTTCTAGGGAGTGTGTGAGTGTTCATCTCATCATAGTATGTTGTATCAGTGGATGGAGACCCACATAATGAGCAGGAAAGTGTTGGACTCCCATCCTGGGGATTCCTGTAATATTCTCAAATAGAGGGATGGGAATCTCTCAAGATCATAGGCAGTGCCTAATAGGGGAGGACAGGTCAGTTTGTCAAGCCCTCAATGTTGTCAAGTAACCATAAATATTGTTCTTTAAGGAGTGAAGCATGATGGTTGCCAAGGGCCCCAAGGGGCGTGGTAGGGAGGAATACAATAGACGGAACATGGGACATTTTTGGGGGCGATGGAAGTGTTGTACATGGTCTTGCAATGATGGATACAGGCCATGTTAAATTTCATCAAAATTTATAAAAGTGTATGGTCCAAAATATAAACCAAAATGTAAATCTTTGACGATGGTTAGTAGCAATGTTTCAATATTTAGACATCTATTGTAACAAATGTACTATCCACGTGTGAAATATTATTAATATGGGTGAAAGGAAAATGGGGAAGATGTAGGGTATATGGGAATCCCCTCTATTCTATACGTACCTTTTCTGTAACCTAAAGCTTCTTTGAATACAAAATATAAAAAGTAAGACACTGGGGGAATAAAGAGAAGAAAATGTCACTGTACATACAAGACAACAGATTTTACACTAATGAAAGGCATGATGTCAATTTTTAAAAATTTTATATTTTTAATTACTTTTTCTTATTCTCAAATTTTTTTATTTTTATTTTCAAAACTGTCATTATTTTATTTTCTAATGAAGAAGTTTTGGATCACAGAAGGGTTACACTGTGGCATGGAAGGATCATTGGGGTGGGGTGTCAGTGATGGAGGAGTTTCACCTGGGGCATACCTATAAGTCATTTAAATGTGTTCAAGTGTTCATGGGTGCTGGAGATTCACATAATAACCAAAAGAATATCAAATTCCCATTCTGGGGTGCTCTGCCACATTCTCTAATGGGACAGCAAGAATCCCCTGAGGACAGTGGTAGTGACTAGTGAAGGTGGATGGATGATTAATGGGTCCTTGATATTGGTGAATGTACTTACGAACCTTTACTTTTGAAATTGAAACTTAGGCTGGTATTATAGGGGTCCTTATAGTTACATCCCTTGTGCCTCCTTGCTGCTCAAAAGTGGTTTCTTTCTAATTCGAATTCAGCATATAAATGCATTAACTTCCCTGCAGTGTGGGGCATGACTCCCATGGATGTGCCATCCCTGGCACTGAGGGATTACTACCAAGCACTAACTAATAATGGAACTGGAAAAAACTTTGACCAAAAGAGGGAAAAGTTAAAGACAAATTAGTTTATATGGCAATGAGACTTCAAAGTGAGTTGGTTGGTCTTTCCAGAGGCTATGCTTATGCACATTTCAGCAGGATCTCATTGACTGCCAAAGGAAATATGGCCTCAAATATTGTTGACATCTAGACTTGATAGGCAGGGCAGACAGCTCAGGAATTTGGTGCCCTGCCAGGGGGCCTTTAATGGAATTTATGATTCCCAGTGTGACACAGTTGGACTCAGTCGTGGTTTCCCTCAACATGGCTCTTCTGCCCCTTCTATTTGAACCTATGGTTAGTGCTAGAGTTGGTAGGTGTATGTCCAAGAGACTTAAATCCTTGGGCTGTCCATGTGCCAGTTGTCCTCTGGATCTCAAGAGAATTGCAATACCTACTCTACAGTTCATTGGACTCACCCAGGACAACTAACAAGGAGATAATGATGGACAACCAACATCCCAAGGTTCAGAGAGAGTGTAAACTACAATGTATACAATGAAGTATAATCCACAGTTATTGACAGTGCTCCAAAATGTGTTCATCAATTGTAACAAATGTACCACACTATTGAAGGATCTTGTTAATGTGGGAAAATGTGGGAGAGGAAGGGAGAGGGGCATATGAGAATCTTCTATATTTTTTATGTAACATTTATGTAATCTAAGTATCTTTTAAAAAACAAAAAAATTATATTTAAAATAAATAAATAATGAATTAAAAAAGCGCTGAATGGGAATGGGTAGGGAAAGTCTTCTGCACAGATTGAGAAATAGATGGATTCTTTTTCAACTCCTTTAATAATAGCAATGTTGTATCTGTGGCTCATAACACACATAGATGAAAAGTAAATACATAATAATATGTGCACATATTTAATTAAAAATATTAATTAGTACAGTTTTGAATTTACACTCAAAATACATACAAAATTAATGATGAATAATTTGGAATTGATTTAATAATTTGATGCCTTCTCATAATGAAGCACTAATCAACTTTACCAGTGTTATGAATAATGTTTACTGATATGGCAAATGTTTATGCTTATTAATGAAAATAATGATTTATACAATGGAAAACTAAATATATAGTTAACTTCTGATAGCAAAGGCATTACTTTTCCTTTTTCATCACCCACTGAATTGAATATGAACACATATACTTGAGAGGCTTGGTTATGTGTGGGAGAGTGGGTCTATGAAATTGTCTGACAGAGATAGTGCAAATGTCCAGTTAAGAAATGTCTTCATTCACACTTTTTCATGAGAAAACGCTATTCTGGACACTATACAACTCCAAGTTAATTAGCAATTGAGAGATACAGATCCCCAAGGTCTTGAGAGATTCGGTATCCTATGGACCTCTCATTTTTCATGATGTGTTTTCCTCCAGGGAATATGGCTCAAGAAATATTTACTTTAGCCTTGCTCATTGTTATTTGGCAGTGACATTGGCTTCAGGAAAGAAATTCTGTATGCTGAAGTCACATCACTTGTTATTTTCTTCTCTACACATTGAGAAAGGTAAAAGGGAGAAGGGACATGAGATTTGGAGGATTGGAGTCCCCTGCCTTATTTCCTCATCTCACAATTTCTCCCAGTTTCCTTGACAAATATCAACTGACTCAGTTACTTCCTGCAATGACTCACTTGGTCTCTCTTACAGACCTTCCAGGATTTCTTTCTGAGGTCTGACATTTATGAATCTAACTCAAGAGAGATCATTATTGTTAATCACACAAGAAGAATCACAAACGATGCATGGGGTGGGGGAGGGGGTGAGAAAATTCTTGATTTTTTGTCAAAAGTAAATGGATATTCCTCTAAGGATTTCTTACTCTTCCAAACAGCACTTGATAGCTGTTGTTCATATTTCAGATTTGGTAAGATTTCAGGCAGGGAAAATTGGTTTTTAACTGTTTGCTGTCTTGAAATTTTATACACACACACACATTTCAAACTTTAAACTCCAATCTCTGGTCAATCTCCTCAGGTCTGTTACATCATAACTCTCAGATGTGAACTGTGGAAAAGGCTAAAGCTTCCAATTTCAATTTCAATTAATAAGCTGGTTCTATTTGATGGGAGAGAGTAGTCATAATTTCCAAATAGCACTTGATAGCTGTAATGTAAATTAAGCAATGGGCTGTAGTGGTAGGCCCTCCTTGGGATATTCCTCACAATCCAAGTTTTAAAAATAATTTAGAATATTGAAATGGGAAGATATGGGATGACTATTTACATATTTTAATTTCATGTCTGTTTCTGAAATAAATAGGACACTTTTTTGTACTTACATTATTGCTATTTTCCTTTGCAAATCTGAACATTAAAAAAGATTATTTCTCAAGGTGTTTCCAAATCTAACATCATATTAGATTAAGTGATTTTGAAACTTAATATTAAATTAGATAATTGATGATTAGTAGATTTCAGCTTAATGAAGTTTGGGTAACATATGAATTCATACAAGGAGACATTACCTTCTGAAAAATTTCACATTTAAGATGAATTTTACATTTTAAAGTATGTAATTGTGCTCTTTTCTGGAGGTGATGGAAATAACTTCTTGTGCTCCCATTTGATCCCAGTAGTAGAATATTGAATTAATTTAAATGTGATTTTTAAATACTAAAACTAAAACCTATCAATCTGGTATGAATTAGCATTTTACTTTAAGCAACATTAGAAATAAGCAGCATGTGGGAATCTTTATAGAATGTTTAACAAGTTTTCTGAGAAGTTTTTATTAGCAAAAGGTCCTGAACTTTTCGTTCCAGAATTTAAAATTCTGAAATCTTATTCTTTCTATTTAAGACACAATTATTCTTATGAAATATAAACATCCCTAAATAAAAATGACAAATTAAGCCTTCATTCATTATTTCTAATAACAAATGATACAGTCAATTTGGTGCAAAGTGATAATATGCAAAAGAGTAAATAAAGTACATTGGAATATATAATCTGTTTTCTCTATTGTGCAGACCAATGTAAAATGAGATGACCAAGACAAATTTTGCCTTTTCATGACTTTGTCAAATGCAGTACTTTGTCTTTAACTATTGATTATTTGTAGATGAATTTTCTCCTTATTTTATCAATTACATTTCCTTGTTATCTCCAAATGCATCCTTTGTCTTTAACTATTGATTGTTTGAAGGTGAGTTTTTTCCTTATTTTTATCAAATTCATTTTCTTGTTATCTATCTTGGTAAATGTGTGCATGTCTGAGTTAGTTTGCTTATTTTTATGTAAATATAGCAGAAATATAGTTCTACCAACTTTAAAAAATATAAAATTAACATATAAATAATCATAAACCAGTTGTTAAAAAATATTATAAGACAGTTTAGCTTTCCTTATACTAAAACCTACCCATGATAGGTACCCATAATCAGATAATTACTTGTAAAAAACTCAGCCTACCTTGCCTATGAGACAGAGAAGACACGAAATACATCCCAATTATTGTTCTGATCCAGTCCTCCCTTTCCTCCATATTTCTGTGCTCTAATTTCCATAATAAAGGACAAAGGTCACTTAAAATCTATTTACTATTTCATAGCCTCAGTATTCACATCCTCTTGTCCCTTCCACTAAGAGTATTGCATAGATGCCAAAACTGTGAGGTTTTCTCTTGTAGTTTGAGTAGACTACTTTCAAAAATATTTATCAGGAAATGGGGAATAGAGAATGGACCTATGAATAAAAGATGATTAGTTAAATGTTTATTGAGAAAAGAGTATTGATACAAAACAATGCCTTCATTTAAGGACACCTTTGTAATAATTACTTATTTTCCTTTCTCTCTGAAGACCCACAGAAAAACCTTATCTAGAAGTTTACTTCAACTATTATTTCATTATACTTCAAATAAGTAAAAAGTAATAAAGATATTTTCTTAAATTGAATTCCCAATGCCCATGTTTCTGTTTACCACAGTAAGCCAATGAAGAAAATCAATTTGATGTCTGGGGGAGATTTTATTTTGCTTCGATTCTCAGACCAGCCATGCCTGGAGGTGGTCCTTTTCGTGGTAGTCTTGATGTCCTATCTTCTGACACTCCTTGGGAATTCAACCATCATCCTGGTCTCCTGTCTGGACTCCAAACTCCACAAGCCTATGTATTTCTTCCTCTTTGCTTAACTACCAGCATTGCCCCCCAGCTACTGTGGAACTTGAAGGGGCCATCCAAGACCATCACATCCACTGGCTGTGCCTTACACCTCTATGTGTTGCTTTCTGTTGGCTCCACTGAATGTGTTCTCCTTACTGTCATGGCATTTGACCGCTATGTGGCTGTGTGCAGACCTCTCAGTTACACTGCTTTCATGCACCCTTCATTTTGCAAGGCCTTAGCAGGAATTATGTGGCTTAGTGGAGTGGGAAACAGTTTCATCCAGAGTACCATATCCTTTGGCTTCCCCGATGTGAGCATCGCCATCTCAACAACTTCTTGTGTGAGGTGCCTGCCATGATCAAGCTGGCATGTGCTGACGTCCATGCAAATGAAGTCCAGCTCTTTATGGCCACCCTAGTTCTGCTTATTCTTCCTATGACTTTGATATTGGTCTCCTATGGACTCATTGTTCAAGCAGTGGTAAAAATTAAGTCAGCCCAAGCTTGGCGTAAGTCACTGGGTACCTGTGGTTCCCATCTAGTAGTCGTGTCCCTCTTCTTTGGGACCAGCTCAGCCATCTATATCCAACCCAAGCAATCCTAAGGCCACAGCCAGGGCAAATTCCTCACCCTCTTTTACACACTTGTGACTCCCACCCTCAATCCCGTCATATACACTCTGAGGAACAAGGATGTTAAAGGAGTCCTGAAGAGGCTGCTGAGGAGAGAGCAAAATTCCTAAGGAAAGTTAGTAACCAGTGCCTTTCTGTTCTGGAAATGTATTAAAGAGACATGATGTTAAATATCTACTCCCAAGTATATTACATGCCTGTCATTTACCTCTCTGTATGTACATAAATAAGGCTAAGCTATCTGAAAAAAAGAAACACATTCAGATTCAACTTGTGTATCTCATGGAACTTCCTTTGTGAGGGTGTGTGTTTGTGTATAACAAATCTTTTCACACACCTCCTATGCCTATGTATATTGTACCAGAATTGAAACAGTGCTTAGCTTACATTTCCAAGAATTTACAGAAAAAATATGTATTAGTGTGAGGAAATTTGCAGCATTTCCTTTATAAAACATCCCTGATATAATGTTACTTAAAAGGTTTTTGTGCACATTATCCCAGTTCTTTCAAGAAAAATTTTAAAAAAATTGAAAATATATGTGGGGAAGGTTTGTAGTTATTAATTGGTGATATAAATCTATTTGAAATGTTACTATGGAAAGTTATATATATTCATTTATAATAAAATGTTTATTTCAATAAATTATTTAGGTTCAGATGGTCCAAAGGCCTGCTCTCAAATACCAGGAATTAAATCTTATTTGTCACACTATTTTCTTTCCTTGGACTTTTTATGGAGATAACTCATGATTTCTGGAGCCAGACTGCATGGGCTTTAAATTTTCCTCCTCTATTCATTATTTGTATGGAACCCTCTGTTTTTCACATAACCTGTATTTTCCTCAGTTCAAGAGCTTCATTTTTTGTGGTGAGGGTTAAATGAACAAATTCATGCATACTGAATAAAAAATACCATTTTGCATTGGTTAATGCCAAATAAATGTTAACAATTTTTAAAATATTTCTCAGAGATAGTATTTTGTCTTGAAATTTTCATATTCTTCACTCTTCCTCTGTCATTTCCAACTTGTGTTTGTTGGTCTGTATTAGTTTATCTTTTTTACTTTCCTGGAAACACAGACACCAGCCAAAATCTCTCTTCTCAACTTCACACCGATTTTCACAAGTGTCAGTTTGACCTGGAATCTTTGCTCAAAGTACTGGTCCTGGTTGGAAGCTCTTTGAGTCCCAGTGCATGAACTCAAAGCACAATTATGTTAAGAACTGATTATTATCTGGGGCAACACTTCCATACTTGAATGTGCTATGTCAAGTCTCAGTTTCCTCACCTGTACAAGAGTGATAACAAGAGATCCTAATTTACCTGGCTGTTGTGAATATTTAATCTGCTAATCCAGGTAGAGTTTAGTACAAATCCTGTTACTTACAAATAGCAACCACCCAAAATTTGGTCTTCTTCTACTTAATTTAAATGGTCCCATGAGTCACCAGACCTGACTCAGGAAGATTTCCCTCTTATAGTTTTCATCAAATACATATTTCTCCCAATAATCTTCAAATATACACAGCTATCCACTTTTCTTCATAAAGCCCTCCATATGTTTATGTCTACCCTACTATTATATGAATATAAATATCATATCTATAGTATCCCGTAGCCATCTCAATCATGGATCACTGCTCTAATTTAGATACTCTATTTTATTCATGATATATGTTGCAAACTTGTGGCTCTCAGGCACAGGTGGGATCATGGGCATGCTTGTTTTGAAAAGCTAAATTTAATTGAGTGACCATAAATGGCTTCCACTATGTCATGTGCTCTCTATTTACCCTTGACCTTCACAGCTGGCTCAGGGTATCATGTGGTTTGCCAAAATGTCTCCTGGTAAACTAATTGTAAATCTTCTCTGCATTGCAAAGTCATTTTCCATGTGCTAATTAACTAATGCATGAAATAAAAGGATCTTGAAGAAAATCAAGTATTCTTTTATAGTTAGAAGTAGAGTTCATAATAGGGAATAACAGCAGATAGCTTGGAAGAGTAAATGAAGACCTAGTTAGAAAAGCATTTTCACATTTTGCTAATGAGTTTGGAAATACCTCTGAGACCTTGTAGAGGCTCTTTTATTCTATAAAGCCCTGGACTCTATACAGTAAGAAAAACCCAGGTTCTAAATCCCAGGGCAAGCTATTTAACCTCTTGAAGATAAAGTTTCCAAATCTTTGAGTGGAATCAGAGTACAAACTGCACAGGTTGGGGATTTGAGTGAGCCAAAGCAAGCAACATACATGGTAGAGAGACTGGCACAAGACAGCTCAATGCACGTTCATCTATCCACATGTTAACAGGTGACATTCATGGTTTAGAGACTGGCACAAGGAATCTAAGTGCATGTTCATCTATTCAAATATTAACAAGGAGACTGCTCATGGGGTGTTCTTAAAATAAAAGACCAATGAGTTTATTCTTTTATCCATCCTGCCCATATCACAGAGTGGCTCTTTTCCGGCATATGTTTCCCTGTGTTACATCTTTAAAATATTATAATTTTTCTGATGTGGTCATTTTGAAATGTTAAAAATGCCCACTTCTAGTAATAAAAACTTCTCATATCAGTAATGCAAATCTTCACTCCAAGTAACACTTTATTTATAGTTAAAGATTCTGTGCTCCCCCAGTTTGAGTCCATACAATCTGAAACTTGGCAGTGGTGAAAAGATATGTGTCCATTTCTCCACCTTGTGCCTATTCTTCTATGAGTTTATTGATAAATACAATTTCTGAAACTGTCAGTGTAAAACTCTGTAGAGGTTGAAGGGAGAAGTTCAAGAGCAAGTCTTACCTTGTGTTACAGCTCCACTCTGCTTTCACATTTTTGTAATTTTAGACAAGCTTTATGAGATCAGTTCACTATGGTTTCCAAAGCTCCAGTAACACATTTCAAGTTCTCTAAGTATCCCACATCCCTTTTACTCAACTTGAGGTGGGCCAAGAAACCCATAAATTCTGCATCAAAGAAATCCTCCCTTCATTTGCAAATTACATCTCTCTTTTTTGTCAGTCTGAATATGGATAATCAGCTAAGGGCTATCATGGTACATATTCATTATGTGCTTCACAGAGCACATAGTGCTCCATGGTGCTCATTACAACCTTCACCTTTCACCTCCTTCTTCCCTTTAAAGATGGGTGTAACTTATGGCAAGTTTTGGCCATTGAAGTGTGAGCAAAAGTGATAATCCCAAGCCAAATATTCAACTGTTGGTTCAAAAATCTCTGATGCTCTTGCTTTCTCTTAGCTACAACCAATAGCAACATTAGGGTTCATGGTAACTCTGTCAGGATGTGATCCTGAGAGAAGAGATGTGGCATAGCCCCTACCTGAACTTAAAAGACGTATAGTGAGAATGAAATAAATACATGCTGCTTTAAACCATGGAGATTTTTACATCTTTTGTTAGTATAGCATATCACACCTTTCTGATAGCATCAATTATTTCTAATATAAGCACAAATGCACTTGTCAATCCACTTCCTCTGATATCTTGCTTAAGAGTCTGATCAATTTTATTTAGAATCTGGATGTGTTTCTGAAGTACCGTTCATTTAGATCTTTGAGACCGTAGCTGAAATCGACACTGCCCCTCAGTTAACAATCTTTTATATTATTATGATGACACAATTTGAGTTTTGAAAGGCAAATGGTGACTGAAAACAAGAAAAAGATATCAAGCAGGTAGTTAAAGTACAAACATAATAGCACAGACAAGACTGTTGCTGAAGATTTGGGTGCATGGTTTCACCTTAGTGGAGGGGCCTGCAGATGGCATTGAAGCTTTCATAGGCCATCACAGTCAGGAGAACACATTCCTTGGAGCCCAGCCTTAAAGCCATGTATAGCAGGATCACACAACCAGTGTGGCTAATGGTCTTCTCAGGGACCTTGAGATTCCAAAGCATCTGAGGGACAATACTGGTCATGAAGCAAAGGTCCAGGAGGGAGAGATTGCAGAAGAAGAAATACATGGGCAAGAGGAGCTTAGGGTTCAAGTGTGAGACCAGCATGATGGGTTTGTTCCAGAATTTCAGAGTCAGAACGTAAAGGATACCATTGACCAGAAGGAGAATCATCTCCATCTGAGGGTGGTCAGAAAAGCCCAGAAGGATGAAACCTGCTGGGTTGCTAAAATTGTCACTTTCATTGCTTCTTTATTGTGAGTTATCTTACTGTCATTCTTGTTTTATTACTGTAGGGAGGATATCAGTTACCATCACCAATGGAAAAATAAAAAGAACTAGTTAAAGGTTGAACATTTGTAGACTGGAATCACAGAGAGAGAAAAAACAGAGATAAACGAATGCAAAAACTATGTGATAATGTGATTTTTTATGTGGAAAGATTTTTTATGTAGAAAGAGGAAAATACTTTCTGAAAGCATGTATTCATTGAAAGAAGGTATGTGAACTGAGAATAAGTTGTACAATCATGTAACAAATTATATTTGAGACATAAACCAAACTCTCTGAAGATGATCTAAATAGACCTTCAACCCTCTCTAAGCCAAATTCAGCATATAAACATATTACCTTCCCCCCAGCATGGGGCATGTCTCCCAGGGATGAGCTCCCTTGGCACTGAAGGATGAGTACCAAGTATCAACTAGAAATGCACCTGGAAAAAGACCTTGACCAAAGGGGGAAATGGTAAAGACAAATGAATTTATATGGCTATGAGGCTTCAAAGTGAGTCGGGAGGTCACTCCAGATATTATGCTTATGCATGCCTCAACAGGGCCTCTTTTAATGCCATAGTAAATATTGCCTCAAATACGGAGTCTCCTGAGGTTCTGGAGATATCCAGACACTATAAGCAGGGCAGACAGCTCAGGAGTTTGGTGCCTTGACATTGGGCCCTTCTTTGGAATTTATGTTCCTCGATGTGACAGAGTTGGACTCAGTTGTGGTTTCCCTTCACATGGCTCTTCAGACCCTTCTATTTGAACCTATAGTTAATACTAGAGTTGATAGGGGTACATCCAAAAGACTTAAATCTTTGGGCTGTCCATGTACCAGTTGGGTCCTGAATCTGAACAGAGTTGCAACACCTACTCTCCAGTTTTTTGGACTCACCCAGGACAACTAACATAGAGAAGATGGTGGACAGCAATCATCATAAGGAACAGAGAGACTGCAACTGTAAGAAATATAGTCCCATCCATCTGCCCCATGGGATCTAAGCTCCCATTCAATTAGAGGCAGAGTGGGCATCACCATTACAGAATCCTCAGGACTGGGGAATGAATGATGGAGTAGAGTAGACTTACTGTTATTCTACTATAGACAATGTGATTCTCACAGTGGAAGAACTTTCATTATTGATGTGGAGGCAGTGTTCACTGGAGGTTCTGAGGGGAAGGTGAAGGAAAAATAAGTGTAATTGGGAAGCATTTTAAGGACTTGGAAATTGTCCTGAATGACATTGTAATAACAGATACAGGCGATTATATATTTTGTCAAAAATTACAAAAATTGTGGGAGAGACTATAAACTACAATGTAAACTATAATCCATGCTTGGTCACAATGACCCAAAATGTGTTCATCAATTATAACACATGTACCACACAAATGAAAGATGCTGTTAATGTAGGAAAATATGGGAGGCGAAGTGAGTGGGGCATATGGGAATCTTCTAGATTTTAATGTACCGTTTATGTAATCTAATTATCTTTAAAAAAAAAATAGGCCTTCAATGTGCATTCTGTGGAAAAGCAAACAAATTGAAAAAAAAAGATTGCCACAAAGATAGATACATGATAGCTAGATAAGAGAAAAAATATATTAATTGAAAGCCTCATTAATTGAGCAAGAGAATGAGAAAGAGGGTACATCGATTGGAGGCACAGTCATTATATAAATAGAAATATTTGAACAGGAGGGTTATGTTCAACTATAATTAATATAGTTATTTGTTTTTCTATGAAGCACAGTACATTTCTAGTTTGAGCTTGTAATAGTGTAAGGAAAACTGCTGTGCTCACCCTATTTGAGTCATTGATCAACAGTATAAGTATAGCTCTGTAGAATCTAAATCACAATTTTCAATTAGCTAACTATTTTCCCCAGTAGCACCCATGCTCAACAAAATTTATGAGGATTTTATTATGAGTCCATGAATTCATTTACATAATGCAAGCCATTGTCCTTTCATAAAATATATTTTGTAGAATTTATAAGTATAGCTTGGTCTATTAACTTGAAAAGATTTCTTAATCTTTAATGTGTTATGCACTCTAAAATTGACTGAGGGAATGACAGCACAACTCTGTGAGGAAAATGAGAGACACTGAGTGTACACATTGAATGGATTGTACAAAGCATGTGAGTTTATAACACAGGAATCCTGTGGTGGAAAATGGACTGTGGTTAACAGAATAAACATGAGAACATTCTCTCATGAATTTAAGTATATAATACTAATACAGAGTGTTAATAATCGGGTTGGTTGGGGGAAAATACATCAAATGTAAGATATTGTCTATAGGCAATAGTAATATTTTGATGATGCTCTTTCATAGTTGTAACAAATGCTTCAAAACAATGCAAGGTGTCCGTGGTATGGGAGCCCTGTATGATGTTAGCCATGTTTGTTTTGTAAGTTTCCAGCTTTGACTATACACTTCTTGTTATGTATGCTCATGTATGAATGATATACTTTAGTAAAAGTTTTTTTTAAATTAAAAAAATGTATTGTGAAAGTTGTTCTTCTGAATGTTCAATCGTGGGGTTCCCAAAATGAACTGAACCTGTTGACCTCATGATATTCAAGTCTAAACAACTTCTTACAAAGATAAATAAGGTATCAAAAAAATCTCTTCACTGGAAATCTCTTATTTGCCCTCAAATCTTAGCAAACAAAAACAACATTTTCTTGTGTGAATCTGAGGCCTGGTCTTAGGCAATTTTTGCAGAGTACAGTTTGAAAAGAATATGTGGCTTATTCTTTTTCACATTGGTGGTAATAATGAAATTCTGGATTATAATAACAAAAGTAAATGGACACTTCTGGCCACATTACCTTTTTCTAAGTATTTTGGAGGTAAAATAAAATCCCTAGATGCTGGGATGTAGTAGAATCGACAATTTCCTCCACTGTACAGGAAATGATAAAAGAACTGTGCTGTTGAAGGATTGGATATCGACTGGAAGAGAGACCATGGGTGCCTGCATATTCCTGGTGGAAACTTTAAATGGTCACAATTCATTGCCACAATGATTTCTGTGGCCAAATAACAAGCAAAATTTTCCATGGAGACCCATGCAAAAATCCTCACTCCTCTTTCATTTTCCTGTTAATTATAATAAGGATAAAGATATTTTTGTCATCAAGGGTGAAAAAGTAGTTAATTTTCCATGACTATGAATACAGTAAAATGTTGGGTTACATAGGAAAAGCTGCTTCTGTTTACTGGAAATAAGCACCCAGCTCTGGATTTCCTCAACCCGTAAAGTAAAATTTCCATTTTTTTCATTACACGGTAACTTAAACCCTACCTTCCAAGAAGAATGAAAATTGCCTGCATAAGACATTGTTAGCTTTGGCAGAAAGTTCAATTATGGTCACAACACAATGACAGGCAGTGGAAGAACCATGTGTGGGTACCCTGTTACCTCAGACTCTCTCCTGCAATCTCTTGGCTCAGTCTACCTTCAGATGGATGGTGTTCAGCTTGTTTACTCAGCACAAGTCTCTGGAGCACTCCTTCCCAGGGAACTTCTCATTGCTGTATTGGAGAGGAACACTGGTCTCTGGAGAGAGAAGAATCACTGAGGCTTGTGCTTCTGTTTCCACAGGAATGCAGTCCATTGTAGACCACCTTCTGAACATGTACAAGCATGTGCAGTCTTGCTGGAAAAGCATCCATAACAGAAGGGCAGTTAAAATTCAGGGCAGTGAGAGTGTCCTTTTGTTCTACTCATAGTGAACTTTGCAAAACCTACATTATATCATGTATGCTATTAAAACTGCCAATACTGTCTTGAAAGCTTCTTTTTTAAATATAATTTTTATTTTTTTAAAAGATACTTTCATTACATAAAATGTTACATAAAATAAATAAGGGAATACAATATGCCCCACCCCTTAAACCTCCCACATTTCCCCACATTAACAACATTCATTGCAATTGATGATAATGTTTTGGAACATTGCCACTAAGGACAGATTATAGTTTGCATTGTAGTTTACACTCTCTCCCACTCAGTTCTGTAGGTTGTGAAAGGATATATGATGGCCTTTATCTGTCATTGCAATGTCATTCAGGACAATTCCAAGTCCCAAAAATGCCCCCATATTAGCCCTCTATTTCCCTCTCAACTGCCTTCAGCACCTCCAGAGGCCACTGTCTCTACATCGATATTTCTTCCATTGCTAGAATCACAAAAAATCTATAGCAGAATACCAGTAAGTCCACTCTAGTCCTAATTTCATTCCCCAATCATGAGGATTCAGGGATGGTGATGCCCACTCCACCTCTAATTGAGAGGGGGTTTCAATTCTATATGGCTGATGGATGGGACACTCTTCCTTGCAGTTGTAGACTGCACCTCCATGTTAGTTGTCCTGGGTGAGATCAATGAACTGCAGAGTAGGTGCTGCAAATCCAGTAAGGCTCAGAGCCCAGCTGATTGTAATTACACAAAGTAATTTCTCTAACCACAATTGAATAAAGCTGGAAATCAGTAAGAGCCAAAGAAACAGATTAGGCACAAAGATATGGGAGTTAAACAACACAAATTAGACAAACAGTGGGTCAAGGAGGAAATTAGAAAAGAAATCAATAACTACCTTGAAATGAATGAAAATGACAACACAACATATCAAAATGTATGGGATGCAGCAAAAGCTATACTGACAGGGAAATTCATAACCATAAACACATACATCAAGAAAAAAACAAACAAACAAACAAAGAAATCTAAAATCGAAGACCCAACTGCATACCTAGAGGAATAAGAAAAGAACAACAAACTAACCCCAAAGGAAGTAGAAAAAAGGAAATAACATAGGTTAGAACAAAACTAAATGAAGTAGAAAATAAAAAAGCACTAGAAAAAATAAAAACAAAACCTGTTTTTTCCAGAAGATCAATTAAAATGACAAACCCTTAGCTTGATTAAGCAAAAAAAA
>JAQZBX010008154.1:19175-48837 GCA_029593785.1 Cabassous unicinctus | reverse complement strand
CTGCAAAGATATTCAAGTCATTAATATCTTAGCTATTGTCAATTCAGGGATTGTTTTGGTTGTAGTTGTCCTTGTCCTGGTGGCTTATATAAACATACTGTACAATCTCAGCACATGACCCTCTGCAGGGCGATGCAAAACTCTCTCAACCTGCAGCTCACACGTAATGGTTGTGGTTTTGTGTTTTTTTTTGCCCTGTATCTATACGTATTCCCTACCTGCTGGTAGTGGTAACAAAGACAAGGTAATCTCTGTGTTTTACACTGTGATTGTTCCCATGTTAAATCCTCTCATTTATTCCCTGAGAAATGTGGAGATGAAAATTGCCATGAGGAAGTAATGGTCTCATATAACACATTCAGAATTAAAGTAAATAAATTGATATTCATTGCACTTCCAATCCAATATCCTCAGTGTAATTATCATGAGAGATATTATAGGAACAATTTAATCTTCCTTTGCTAATTGTACTAAATAACCCCTGAATTTACGTAAGCCAAAGAATCAAATAACTTTCACTCACCTAACAATCTCACTTGAAAGGATCCAACTAGTTATTGGTGTCACCATTTGCATTTGAAAACAGCCAGAAACAATTTCTAAAACACAGAATTTGTTATGTCTCTTTCTTGTCCAAAAATTTGTATGGAAACTATTTGCCTTGGACTAAAATCTAGCCTTCTCACATATTAATTAGAAATCTTCCCCAAATGGTCCAAATTTACTTTGCTAATCTTAGAAACCACTTCATTGGAAGAAAGTACTGTTGTACACAATAGCAGGCTTTCCATTCTTGGAAACATGGTTCAAATACTGATCTATGCTCTTGGCAACTGGCTTAATTTTGGTGAGCCTCAGTTTTTGAACTATATAGAAAATGGATATGACAGTTTCAGATTATTTTTGTGCATCCCCCAAAGAGAAAGATTATGTTTGTAAATAAATCTATTCTTACGGGTCTGATGCCCTTTGATCATGTTGGATTCAGTTGGTGGCCCTTGATTAAATTACCTGTTAAGATTAGGGCTTTGATTCGATCACATAAGTAAGGCATGACTCAGGTTGAGTCCCTGCCCCCTTTTGGGGCCTATATAAATGCATGCTCACTCAAGAAGACACATGAGAAAAGATAGAGAGCTCTGCTATTTTTGATCCTGGGGACCCAGGATAAGATAAGTCATTCGCCTGTTAGTTTGCAACTGACCTTGGTAAGAGAACAGAACAAATGAGACGGGTATTGAAAGCCAGAAAGAAATGAGCCCTATGGCAGGAGAGAGAGGAAGCCCTGAGAGACAAGCATTATGCCAGCCTGAAGCTAAGACAGGGGAAGCCAAAGGGGAAGGGTGAACCCTCACAGAGATCAGCAGCCATCTTGCTTCAACATGAGGCAACTCACATTGGTGAGAAAGCAACCTTGAGTTAGACTCTTTAGGGCCTTGTAACTATAAGCTTTTACCCCAAATAAATACCCTTTATGAAAGCCAACAGATTTCTGGTACTTTGCATCAGTATCCCTTTGGCAGACTAATATAATGGGGTAAAATTATGTTTTGTAAAGATGTTTTAAGACTGGGTGACCTAAAATATTTGATATTTTAACATTGTACATGGCATAATAGAAACTGATGTTAGTCTTTTTATTCATTTGTTTCCCTTTGTTAGGATAATTAAACAGCTATACTGGACATCTCTATATTCTCCAATCCTACTTCACAATCTCTCACAACTCTCGGTTTATTTATGCTCTCTCCTCTGTTAGAGATGCCCACTCCTCTAATCAGATTGTCCTTGCCTAACCTATGATTCATCCTCCCTCATGTATTTTATTATTTAAGATTATTTTGCAGAACCACCAACAAACCAAAATTATTTCTTTTTCTTCCCTGTACTTATATTACTAAATATGTAATATTATCTTCTTTCAAATAATGTTAGTGTTTTTTATATGAATTGTGTTTTCACAATTTGATCATGGTATATTATGTACTATATCTCTTTTATGATTTTTGTTTCTCTATGTATCTTAGAAATATGTCTGGCAGAAAATAAGATCTAAATAAATGCTTACTGAATTGAATTCATAGATACATGCTTTTTTTATATGATTGCATACACAATTCTCACATATACAAAATATACTTTATGCCAGTTAAACCACACATTAAAAGTAAAATAAGTGATGTCTGAAATGCCAATAATTATAATAGAGTCATAGATGCCTGTCAAGTATAGAATGGAATCTTGCACCATCAGCACCTATACTGTTTTCTCATTATTTTCTGCATCATGGAGGCACTGCTATTCCAGTTACTTCTTATTCTCAAATGTCATAAATCACATAAACCATTCTCATCCTTCTGCCTTGTCTCCCATTTCTCCAGACATTTCTATGTGTCCAGGCACTTGACTTTTCTCCACAGAATTATTGCATTGCTTTTACAAAAAAATTTCTGATTGATTTACTCCTGCCTCGAAACCAGGGGGAAGTCCAGGAAAAAAACAGAGTGGCAGTAATGTTGGTTTGATTTAGTTTAAGATCATATTTATTCCTTGAAGTATTTGAGTTTTTTGTTTTTTTTTTAGTAAATAAAACTGTGCTTTTGGATGTAAGATTGTGTGTCTATTTGTATAATATGGGAGGACTTGAGCTTCTTGAGCAGGGATCAGGAGAAAGACCAACCCATCAATGAAAATGTTATGCTACAAAATCCTGAAGACTTTTATTATCATTTTTAAAGAGGTCAAATAATTTTATTGGTAGACTATATGATGAAAATATGTATTAATCCTATACCCAAAGCCAATTGTTCTATAGTTAACAGCAATATTGTAATATTCTTGCATCAATGTCAAAGAAAGTACAATAATGCTAAAGGTCAATAATAGAGTGTATGGGATGTTTTTCTTCTGGACTAAGGAAAATGTTCAAAGGTTTACTGGGGCGGTGACTGCACAATTCTGTGATGAAAGTGAGAGCCACTGAATATACACTTTAAATGAAATGTACAAGACATGGGATTTTATAACATTAAATCATGTGGTGGAAGATGAACTGTGGTTAACAGAACAAATATGAGTGCTCTTTCATGAACTATAACAAATGTACAATACTAATACATAGTGTTAATAATTAGAGGGTGTATGGAAAAAACAATACCAAATATATGCTATGGACAATAGTGGTAATTGTCCGATCATGTTCTTTCATAATCTGTAACAAATGTTCCACAACAATGTAAGGTATTGGCATAGGAGTGATATATGGAAATTCTGCGTGTTATCCATGATTATTTTGTAAGTGCACCACTTCTCTAATAATAAAATATAAAAATTTAAAAAATCATTGTTCTAATATTAATGATCACTTTGCTAGATGTTCTTTTTCTAGTCATTAGCATAATTATTGAAGACTGCAGGAATAGCTGCCAAAAGATTTTATGAAATGATTTGGTCAATTGTTTGGCTAAACTTATAGGTGTAACACAGGCTATCTCAGAAATATTTTGGATCATAAATTGTAGTTTAAAAATGTTTACCCATTAAGATATGATTTTTTAAATTTAAAGCATTTAAGTCCATCAAACTAAATTTTATTAAAGGAATAACTTAAGTAAGCCAGTAAATACTCATATTGCACAGTCTGCTTATTGTAAGACACCAGGTTCGTTCAGAAAACACCAGGTTTGAAGATGATTAGAGGTCTTGGGTGGTACTTAAGGAAAGATTGGAGGCCAAATTGAGTTGTTAGTGACACAGTGCTATACAACTTCCTGCTTGAGTCACTCTCGTCCTTTGCATTAATCTTTTCTTCATACTTATGTCTGTCTCTAAGCCTCTGTTGAGTATGTTATTTTAATATTCTCTGAAAGACTTTGCAAAACCCATGATTACTGTCACAATATATCCTAGGTATTTCAAAGTGATCTTAATTTTAATAATTCATTTCATTCCTCTCTATATAAGCCATCAACTTTCTCAAAACAATTTGATTTTACTAAATGATGTCTTGTGGAGTATTTTCTTTCATTTGAAAATTCACAGAAGTGTGTTATTTTACTTGTGTTCTAATATTTTATTGTAAAATGAGCTAGCACCTGAATTGGGTCTGCCAAAATGAAAATTAGACCAGCAGCTGTTTTTTCTCACCCTCTTTATTCAAGGAACTTGGAATATATCAGATAAGTAAACAGCAGAATCTGACTGAATAGCATATGTTCTCACATACAGGGAATATGATGTACAGAGTTCATTATGGAGGCCCAGAATTTAAGATCTGTAGTCAGAAAGAACTCTTTATGATAGACTAGCTGTTTGATCATGCACGTAAACCAACTAAACTTCCATTGTAATTATTGGCATAGCTAATTGTAATTGTTCCATATTTGGTTGTAGTAGTTGATTCCATTACTAGAATCTCAGAGAATTTAGGTATCTTCCCCAGAAAAGTTAAGCAATGTGGCTAATTTGAGATTGTATCCAGGTTCTCCTTTGAAGTTCAGTTTTTACCCTCTGTGCTTCATTGTCTCTGGTAGCAACAGCAGCAGTTCTGTCTGCAAATAGTAACTGAGTTAATAACACACAGTATTTGCTTCTCTCAACAGCTGTGGCCACCTATTGATGAGATGGGAGAGAGAGATTGGTCATATTCTGTCTAAAGTTAACTGTGGTCTAGGGAAGAATTTTGTTGTGGAGGAGCAAGGATGTGCTCTGATTTTACTTTTTGCTCAAAAGGATGCAAGAAGCTTGGAAAGTCCAGACGCTTGAAGCTAGTCTCTGAACAGCCTCAACGTCAGCCAGTGGTTCCACTCCTGATGCCCATGACTCTGAGATTGGATTCCCAATTTTCTTTAGATTTCCAAACATTTTCACTATTTTCGTGTTTCTTTCCTTAAGCATTTGTTTTCAACTAATATTGAAAAATTATATGATAAATTTATGATATA
The DNA here is from genome assembly GCA_029593785.1 of Cabassous unicinctus. NCBI lineage: Eukaryota > Metazoa > Chordata > Mammalia > Cingulata > Chlamyphoridae > Cabassous > Cabassous unicinctus. The sequence continues at coordinate 43,894 of JAQZBX010008154.1, read as the reverse complement.
ACATTAGTAAAATGATTTCACTTCATCACAATTACATCTAAAATATAAGGATGAGTTGGATTTATATAAACCTATTTGTTTTTTCACAATGATGACACTTTTTTTAAGTAGATCAAGTCTTTCTTGATGGCTCATTCTTTGCATAGACTAAGTACTATTAAATGCTCCTCCTTATTATTGAATGTAATATGCTTCTCTCAGGCTCTTCTAATTCATTCAGATTCTGAATCTATAATTGAATGCATCTCTGGGTCCAATTAGATATTTATACATGAGAATCTTTAAGTCCATTGCAAATAAGCATGTAGACTGTTAGATTCTCCAGACTTCCTCACATGTACAGTTTGTGAGATTCTTGTTCCATGTGCCTCATCCAAGTAGATGTATGTTAGAAATTACACTGACCTTATTGTTTTGGTGTCTGACACTTAAATAACTATGTAATTTCACTTTAAATCCAAGGGCAATTTATTTTTTACACTTTAAGTTTAATTTTGCTCATCTCTGGGTCAATGCAATCCCAAACAATATGCAAAATGGTATACATTGTTATAAATTTACAAACTAATTTTAATGTTTATGTGGAAATGCAATGGATCTAGATTAGTCCCAAGACTTGAAGATAGAAAACAATTTGGAAAATTTATACTACATGATATCAAGATATATTATAAAGCTACAGTGATCAAATGGTGTGGTGTTTAATAAAAATGGACAAATAGTTAATGAAGCATTGATACGGAAAGTATAACAGTGGAACTGCACATCTATGCTTAAGCAATCTCATCAAAGTTATATAGGTAATTCAATAGAAAAAGAATGATCTTTTCAAGAAATTTTAAATAGAACAGTTGCACATCCATAAATACAAAAAAAATGAAACTCAATCTATACCTCATACATTGTATAAAATGAATCTTAGAAATATATTTAAAGTAGAAAATTACAAAATATTTAGAATAAAAAAGGGGATAAAATATTTCTGAATTTGGGTTAGGTAAAATTTCTTAAGTACAATACCAAAAACATGATTCTTAAAAATGAGATAAATTACACCTCATCAAGATTAAACTTTTTGTAGCACAACAAGTTGAGATGATCAGCAATGAGTTCAGGATTGAGATGGTAACATTCCACATTGCACAGCAGGCTCCTGTATTCAATTTAGGGAGTATCCAGGACCGTGTTTGTATAGGTAGGAGAGTATGTGAGATGAACCACCACCTCCTTCTGTGTATTAATACAGGTGGCCTTCAGTGAAGAGTGTTCAACCTCTGGCATTATGGTGACTTGGACATCCAGTCAAATACTAGTTCTTATAGCTTCCCTTCAGAAATGCTACAATCCTCCATTTTCTCATTGTTTCATAAGTTTCAAAGCCTGGAAGCAAGATTTAGAATTAGCCTAGTTTTTCACATAAAGAAAAACACAGAGTCTTTTTTTGCTGCTTTCTGGTGGTTTCAGCTACTTTTGAAGAACCAGAAGCTTCAGTGTCCTTTTCTGAATGATAGAACTCATAATACTTTTTTAAAAATATGTGGTATTGTGAGAACTAATTGACATCGTGAATTTAAAGTGATCAATATTTTATGAATAAATGTTATTATTATATTTTTTTCTAATTAGTTTAATCTGAACCAGACAGGTACAGTAAAGTACTGAGTTGCTGAAATTTTAAATGTCTAAGAAAGCCTTTTGTTGCTTAGATTTGCAAGTGAAAGAGAGAAAAAATAGCTAACAGAACTACAGTATGTGCATTTGGGATGAGTCTCTAAAGCCTGTGCCACTGTAGTGACATAGGAGAAAGAACCACAAGGTTAACAGTATAAAGCCTTGTTACATTTTGAGTGCTGATTTCCTCTGACATTTTCATTATGTTCTCACTTAATGTTGTATCTTTTTCCACACTGATGTGCATATGGGGAACAATGTTTATTCTCTTTTTCTTCAATCCCCAACTATTTATTTTAGCAAAGCTAGTCCCTGGTAATAATTTGGTTCAGTTAATTTTTCAGATCACTAATTTTATTGGTTTATCTACTTCTACACAGTGAGATTATTCTTGATAAAAATGCATATTGGATAGTAAATTCCTGTCTTTGTTTCTCTGTCCTTTCTCATCTCAGATTTTCCTATCAACTAACCTAATACTGAGGCAGGATACAATAGGGAAATAAGGAGTAAGGCGGAAGAAAACCTAATAAGCCAGGTAAGAGAAACTTAGGCATTGGCCTGTTTATTAGCATTAGCCTGCTGAGTTACACAGACAAGTTAGGAAGGCAGCCCACAAGCACATACCCTGCAGCTTACAACACACACACACACATACACACATAAAGTTTGCATTTTTAGAAGGTAGCCAGCAAAGGGGAAAGGGGAGAGAGGGCCATCACCACCACCCACCCACCTAGTTTTCAGGTTACCCCATGTCTCACAGATAGTGACCAGAGGCTAATCAGTGCTGGTCAACATGCCCTGCAGAGATCATGGACAACAGTCTGAAGCCATATACCACCAGACAGCATTCCCACATCCCTGGGCACCCCACACCACTGGGTTCTCACACCTCAAGCCCTTGCTTATTAGCACAGACCCTGGAGTCTTGTACCTCCATAAAACAGGGGACCTTGGGCAGAATTTCACATTTTCTCTTCTGAAAATGCCAGCCTTTAACTCTGAAATGTATGCTTTTGTTCCTCATTTTACCTCCCAATAAATTCTTGGCTTGCCTGATTAATTGTTGTGGCTCACCCTTCAATTCTTCCTCATGATAAAGCCTAGAAACTAGACATCAACCACCATCTCTAATAACATATTATGGCAAACCAGCCAAGAGAGATAATCATCTCTGGTAACTCCCTCCATCTGACGAGACATGTGAGTTTGCCTTCTAACTGAAGTCTGTCTATGTGGTCTGTCAGGTAAAGGACATGGTCATATGTGTCTGTCCATATATATGTCTGTCTCCATTTCTGTACAGGTCTTCAGCCCTGCTCCCAGAGAACATAAATGCAGTTTACCCAAGAGTCTTCTGGTTCCCTTCTCAGAGGTGGTAGGGGATCGCTCCCATGCTATGTAGATCAAGGAGGCTCTGGTAAATGAGTGATGCTGTTCTTTAAACCTGGTTGGGAATATTCCCTGAGTAGAGTAGGAGTCCAACAGAAACATGGGAATCCAGGAGATCCAACTGATCTTTTTTTTTTCTTTTTTTAAAGATTTATTTATTCATTTATTTATCCCCCTTGCTGCTTGTGTTTGCTGTGTCCATTCGCTGTGTGTTTTTTCCATGTCTGCTTATCTCCCCCTTGCTGTGAGGTCCTGCTGCATCAGCCCACCGCGCCGCGTGGGCCGGCCGGCCTGCCCTCACAAGGAGGCCCCGGGAAGCGTACCCGGGGCCTCCCATATGGTAAACGGGAGCTCCATCCACCAAGCCACACCCGCTTCCCTCCATCTGATCTTAATTCTGTTCACCCAACCCCCAAGAAGTTATGAAATAAATCTTAGGCCATTCCCTTAACTGCCCCTCCAATTTTGGGTCCCATCTCTCTAAGTATAACTTATGTCCTTGACTATCTTAAAGATCTAGTGCAAGTTGAGAAAGGGTCTGTGGGAGAGTTGTGTTCCCTTATGGACCAGGTCCCCAACATCCAATCTCTAGCCATTTGGACAACGATCTAACTTTTAACCCTTGAGAAGGTAGATTTAAATCCTGATGGAGGAACCCACACTCCTTTTAGAGAAGAATTTCTGCTTAGAAGCATCAGTGCCAGATGTCTTCTAAGTCTCACCATCCCTGAACATCTTCCAAGAAACAGGTGGCCTGGGGACACCCGTTAGGTGGCAGGGGCCATCTCCAAATGTCCCTCAAAACTCAGGCAGCTTGGGGACTCCTGTTTGGTGGCTGGGTCTCTGTGTTTTGGGGATGCTGAGAATGAGTGGGGATTCAAACTTCTCCCAGGACATAAGCAGCTTGTGTTCTTGCAGGGATCCAAAGATTTAGAGCAGGGCAAGAGTTTGGTCACCAGCATAGAGTCTGGGATGCCAGATTGACTGGTGTCTAGGATGCCAGACAGGCAAACTCTTATTCATTTTTCCCTAAAATGATAGGCAGGACCTCTAGCATACCAGCATATCCCCACTTGGGTGCATTCTCAAAAATTGGACATCCTTGTCCACCGAGGGGTTAAAAAAAAAAGCTGATCCTTTCCTGCCACACCATATCATCACATGGCCACAGTACAAATTAGAGAGTGGCCAAAATTAAGCTCTGTATCAGGCCTTATCCAGTTAAACCTGAGTAAGAAAGAAGCAGAGAACAGGCAGATCTGAACGCCAGAGAAGGTGTAACCACATGTCTCCTCAAAGGGATGTGGAAATGTGCTACCAAACTGTCAATTATAATATGCTCAGGGAAATTACTCAAAGGCGGAACAAAAAGATTTTAACTCTAGAAAAGGATAGATCCTCTTAAAAACTCACTTTATTAACCAGTCTGCCTCAGATATCTGTAAGATGCTATAAAAACTTTCCCTGGGTCTCCAAACTTCCATTAACTCCCTTTTAAAAACAGCCTCCATGGTTCAAACAATTGAAACCATACCACCAAGAGAAGACAGGTAAGAAGGGGCAAGCAAAAAGCCCAGACATAAGTTTACCTTTTAGCTGCTGCAATTGAAGGAACCCTGTCACCTCAGTGCCACCCAGAATTCAGGCTATCATGTCAGCAGGAATCTGCTTCAAGTGTGGAGAAGTGGGGCCCTAGTCCCATGCTGCTTTGCTGCCAGGACCCACCAGGGCCCTGTTCCAGGGTGGCATGGCAAGACCTGGGCCAAGTGTGGCACCCTGGACTGCTCTGCAGACTGTCAAGCTGGAGAAGTCTCTGCTGGACCTTGACATGGTAGGTAAGGTCATTCATTTATTAATTAACATAGAAGCCACTTGCCAGGTTCTGACCTGCCACTCCAAGCCTCTCTCATCTCATTCATGCCTCATAAGTGGAGTGAATGGGGAATCTAAATCTAGGATGTTTGCAGTGCTGCCTTGGAAAGGATGCTATTAAAAGCCCACAGAATTTTAACCCCTGCCTGAGGTAGATAATGAAAATGCAGCCCCAATTCATGATTCAGCAGGGCCAGAGCTTCCCTGAACCCCCAAGCTCCAGTGTCTAGCAGCTGCCCAAGGATTTTCCTGGAGAAACAGACCTGAGATTTTCAGGATGAGGTCTCTGCTGTGGGTGAACACTGGGAGCTTTGTATGAAGGTGATTCTAAAGTCGGGTCTTTCCCCATGCTAAGTAAGTGTGTAAAATTCTTTCCCCTCTTCTAAATCTGTGCTTAATTTAACTCTGTCAGTCTGCTCATGCTTAAAAGCTCATAAATTAGATTTGGAGTTCACCTGTTACATATTGAATAACAGTGAACGCTAACCTAAAAATAAGTCTTTAATTTTCAATTCTATCTTGTGTTGGATTTAATGTATAGAAGATACCACATGGAATTAGTTCAACTGCTAGAAAAGCAGGAAAACTTAGTAAAATTACTGTTACAAATAACATAGTTTTAACTGCTTAGCTAATAAACAAAAGTGCTGCATTTGTTTTCAAGTGAAAATTTATTAAAAACTGTAACAAGATCATTATATAGACACCTTTATAATATAAAACAACAAAAGAATGACATCTGAAATTGCTATAACTGGGTGGATTTAACCTAGACTCGCTATCATATCGGTAATTCTAAACTGAGTTTGCCTTTGCTTGTGGGTGTTTCAGAAGTGGCTTCACCTTTGTAATGATAGCTATTCTTCCCTGTTTGAGGCCATGAAAACTCCTGTTCACCAAGGCTTGGGAGAAGGGAAATTTAGGTCACCCCTATCTCCCATCCCTCTACTATGTTGATAACCCTGATCTCTCTCCTTTTTAGGAGTTAACTCCAATTTACCTACTCCAAGCAAAAGCCAGGAGGGACTCCACAATCCTTGAGGAAAATGCTGCCTGGTGAAATCCTTCACCCTCAGGTTTGGGTGTCAACACTTCCAGTCCAGTGGCTGCTACAGTTCTCTTATTTCTGAGAGTGTGAAGCCTCCCACCGCGAGCACAGGTGACCCTAAAAAAGCAACAAGTCATGGGAGAAATCAGTTCTCCCTGAAACTTCAGTAACCTCAGTGAGTATATACTACAATTTATGTTGCTTTTCTGATGTCTATCAAAGTGAAAATGGGAAATAAGCAAAGCTCTAAAGTAAAAGAAAATGATGTAAATTGTATTTTAAAGCATTGGGAACAATTTGGTTATAAACTAATAACTAAAAGGAACAAAATTCTTGTGCAAAGCTGTGTGATCACAGTACAGGTTAAAATAATCAGGAATAGCCTTCAAAGAGATCTTTAAATATAATGCTAATTTACAGTTAAACTTATCTTATAAGAGAATAAGAACTATGAGTAGTGAGCTGTGTATTTCTGTGTCTAACTCTTTATTTGTGTCTGCCTATTTGCTCAGTGTATATTTTCACACCTCAAGATGCTAATATAAAATTAGCAAATAAAAATCCCCAAAACAGTTCTATTCAAATAGCTAAAAGTAAAATAAGAGCTTACATGTAAATGAATAACCTGAAGTCCAAATTAGAGAAGCTAAGCAGGATAAAAAGGTCATTTAGAAATCTAAATACTAAAAATATTGGGAAAGAAAAAAAAAATCCTAAGCTCCTTGTCTTACCTGCCCCCCACCCCCCGCAACCGTGCCCCCTCTCTATGCAGGAGCTATGGGCAGAGCTCGGTATGATAAGATAAGGAAATGCAAGTTTAGCTTAAAACTCTTATCTACTAGGCCAGAAATTTGAGTCATAGTTCATCCTGTAATTTCCCAATTTAAATCTTTTAACAGCCTTAAAATGAGAGTAATTAATAATCCAATGGTCAAATTTTGGTAAGGAAAAGAGTCTTTAAAAGTTATGAATCTATTTTTCTAAATTATGATTAAAAGAAATTAAACAATTATAGTGTGTTCCTGAATATTGCAGTCTGTATGATTTTAGGGATATTCAAAATTTTGGTATTATCATAATATACCTTACTGAAGTAGTGATAAAAATAATAAACTGAGAAAGCATATATTTCTGAAAATCATTCCCTAAGAGCTATCAATGTTCTGGTACTACATGCTACTAAGTATTTAAGATGAAAAAAAGTTATGTTTGCATATAATCAAATTAATTTCTTACTCTGACAAGCCTGTTTAATTTTAATAGTAATTGCATGTTGTAAGAAGTTTGCTTGGAGACAGTTTTCAAAATCATTTTGGTAACTTAAGTATGTAAGGTATAAAAAATATGTGCCTTTCCTAAGGAGAAAGAAAGTAATTTTATCTTAAAATAAAACTACTGGTTCTTAAGAAAAAAATAAAAATGTAGAATGAAACCTGGATGAATACAGAAACTGCAGAAAGTTTGCAGAAAACAACCTTTGTGCTCAAAGTAGGGTAAAATTTAATAGGTCTATCTATAAAGTTTTAAAAGCCTTAGTATAATACTGTATATTGATGCAAAACTAAATTTTGATTCTTTCTCTCTGTTAAAGTAATAAGTTTTCTTAAATCATTAGTCTCTTTTAGTAGAAGTTTATAAAGAATTTTCTCCTTAATAATCAATATACAAAGCAGAAAGTGTGTTTGATCAAAATAGCTTCTTGCACTTTAACCTTATCATATTATTGGTTGTTTAAAAAAAAAAAAGGATTCTCACTGTTGAAAAAATATAACATTCAAGCCTAGCAACTTTTAACACTTTGCTTTCTCGAAGTCAAACCCTAAAAACTATCCTTTTTAATTTAAAATTATTGCAAAAGATTTGTTATTCCACCTTGTAAAAAAGTAAAGTACTAAAAATAGTGAAGCCCATTTAATGTGCCATAAGTTAAATGAAAGTGTTTAAAAGGTAAAAGGAATTGTTTAACCTTCTCTTAATCAAAATTTGTGTACATAAAACATTCATATGAATACTTAAAATTTTCCCCAGAAATTTAAAATGTTTTCTTCATAATAACAGTATAATGCTATTAATCATGGTTTTAATTATTTTAACATGTTATATGTTACAGAAACAACCTCTTTGCCTGGGAATCAAGAGGCAAATGCTCCAGCCCATATCTGAATCATCTGTCCCACCCTTACAGAAGGAGCAGCCTTGTGGCCTCCCAATAAAAAAGGCCATAAAGGGGCTGCCACAGGGTGGTTCATAGGTAGGGCATTGGGTACTCATATAAAATATTCTAACCTAGTTTATATCATTCAAAATTGTGAGGTCTCTTCTCAACTCAAGCCACAAACAGTGACTTACAACAGTAAACATATAATAGGTTAAACTTCAGCTTTGTCCGACTCTTTCGAACATTTAAACCAGGCCCCCAGTGCTGTGCATGATGTCTCCCCATTTGAGTTATTGGCTAGTTGGGACACTAAGACACCTAAAACAGTAAAGATATCTGCCACATGTGGCCATGAAGTAAATAGAACTACACTGCTGCTTTGAAAGTCTGTGGCTCTGCCAGCCAGCAATGGCTCAATATTGCCTCCAGATTGGCTGATTGATAGTGCCAAAGAGTGCTATGCACCAAGCCAATAAAACACTGAGCTTCCCTCCAAGAGCCAATGTGGGAACTCATTGGTTAAAACATCTTTGAAACAGTTTAGGGCCTGTTTTACTGCGCAAGCAGAAAACTGCTGCTATCAGTTCCTGCTGAATACAGTAGGAACATTCTTTCTTTGCTCTGTTACTTAGAGCTTTCTGCCTCTCCATTATCTCCTGTGCAGCCCAAAACATTCTGAACCCCTGCACATACACACTAACCCTGTGCTTTGTGCAAAGAAAATAAAGCAAATGAGAATATTTCCTTTAGCTGTACTCCCCCTCGCCTCTCTCATCCTCAGTATTCAAGAAATTATTTGCACTGTCGCCGGCTCTGCTGGACAGATACCCGCAAGACTTTGCAGGATGGATTCCTGCAAGTGGTGACCCTGACGTGACTTGGACCAGCTGCGCAAATCAGCACATTAAGGAGTGGTTATACTTGTCTGGACCAAACCCGAAACTAATCTTCCCAAGGTAAAGGAACAGCAATGCCCACTGGGGATAGTTGCCAACGTGTCTAGTAAAGTGAGGGGTTTCTAAATCTTCATGGGAATTTTCCAGGAACAGGATAATTTTATAAAAACAATACAACAACTCTTAAAAGCAGCTGATTGCACAGTCCAAAAAGGTCAATTGCACTCCCTGTTACAAATAATTCAAAAGTATTGTCCTTGGTTTCCTGAAAGAGGAACTTTAGATTTAGAATTATGGGAGCAGCTGGGAAAAAATTTTTAAACAAAATATGATCAAGGAGAAAAAATTCCCATTTCTACCCTAATAACCTGGAGCATGGTGAAAACAGCCTTGTGTCCACTATATAGGTCTTGTCCCACGGTTCTTTTAGAGGCGCTCCCATTTAAAGACCCTGTATCCCCTGAAAAGGAAGAAACACCTTTTCCTTTTCCAGCCACCCCTCCCCCACTCTTTCTTGAGAATCAAAAACCTCGGCCAGCTTTGGAAAAATGCTTAAAAGAAGCCTTAGAGATAGGAGAATGTCATACATTTCCTGTAATTCTTCAGCATGGGCAGCTACAGCATGACTAACTTCCCTATGCAGTCTTTAAAGATTGGCATAATAGCATTATTGAAAATGGGCTCCACAGTTCATTCACATGCGGAATTTTAGACACCATTGCTGGTAACTATCAAATGTGCCACTGGGATTGGAAAGTTCTTGTAAAAACTATTGTTACCCCAGCTCAATTTAGTGTTTGGCAACTAGAATATCAAGAAGGCTGCACTCAACAGGCAATTCGTAATCTTGACCAGCAAATACCAATTGAAACACACATGCTTTTAGGTACAGGACTCTTCCTTGAACCTCGTGTTCCAGCTCACAAGATCAGTGGGTCTTTAAGCAGTGCTCAAAAATCGCCATACAAGCCTGGTGCCAGATCCCTGAAGTTAAAAACAAAAAGGGCTCCTTTGCGACCATCAGACAGGGGACATCAGAATCATATTTGGACTTCATTAATAGATTCCAAAATGCTATTACCCTCCAGGTTGAAAATTCTGAAGCAGCAAATGCATTGCTCCTTCAATGGTTTTATGAAAATGTTAACATTGACTGCCAGCAAGCAATAAGTAGTATTCAAACTACTGCTCAATCTATAGGATAATTTATCAAAGCATGTCAAAATGTGTGCACTGAAACCTTTAAAGCTCAGGCTCTTGCAGGGGTTTTATGCTCAAATCAAACCTTTGGTAAGTGTGGAAAAGAAGGGCACCTTAAAAAGGAATGCCATCAAGGACTGTCTGGGTCCAAATTTCCATTTACCGACTGTCCCTGATGTAAAAGTGGAATACATTGGGCAAGGCAATGCCACTTGAAAATTGACAAGGATGGCTTACCAAAAAGGGGTTTCACAAGGTTCAGGTGTACTTAGCTTTTGCTTTTTCAAGAGATGTTTTAGGCCTTTCAATGGCTGGCACTTGAAATTTTAGCAGGTATGTTCTGGTGTCATGGTTGAACAACATTTTAACACTACACAGATGTTACATGAACCCTCTACTATAGATGTATGTATACTAATGTGCCATTCTGGGCTACCTCAGAATCAGTCTTTTCAAAGATTCCTTCTACTGATCTTTTGATGGGATATTCCTTCTGTGATGACCTCTGTTTGTAGTAAAGCTTGTTATACAACTAGGAATTATTTTCTAGGATGGCATATTGTTGCTCAGCTCCTTTGAAAAGTTGAAATAAAAACCTATGAGGATTCATGTCTTACTGTCCCTTTTCCATAGGCGCCATCCCAGTCCATCCTCTGTGATGGAAACATCTGGCTCAAATGTCATAGTTTACAGGGTCTGTGGTTGGGCTACTAAAATGTTTTCTTTGGCAAAGGCCTCCTCTTCCTTGCACACCCAATCCAATCCTGCACCCTTTATATTAGCTTATACAGGGGCTTAGTCATTGTGCCAAATTAGGAATGAATGTCATTCAAGAGCCCAATAATCCCACACAAAAAATCTGCATCTCTTTAAGCAATTGAAGATTTGTGTAAGCTTGGATCTTATTTTTCACAGTAGATGGTAAAACACAAGCCTAACCTGAATTTATGACCCCCAGGATCATGATGGTGTTTTCTGCTCCCTGTATTTTCTGGAGGTTATTGCCTAGTCTCCTTTTTGTAAGTATTGCTGGACCCTCTCCATGGCTGTCTGTAAATTTCTTGAGTTTACAGAGGTAACTCAAGAGGTAAACTATTATCATCCAAATAGATTTCTATAGGTACTCTTATAAATGGACCCAGGATAGACAGGTGACTGGCTACTAATCCATGACATACAATAAGGCTATGTGCATATGCTTGTGGTGGGACCTGGAAGTCCCACTGTTATCCTTCCCACAGGAAGGTAAACATGTCTTGTAACTGTTTATCTCTTGTTTTACTTCAGAAAGCATTGGGCAAATCCATAACGACATAATAAGTGCCTAGATAGGTTGTTAATCACTTTAACATTTAGAATACATTGGGTATGGCAACCTAGATGGCAGGAGTCACTTTGTTCAGTTCCCCAAAAAACTAGTTATCCAACTTGTTCCATGTGGTTTGCATATAGGCCAAACTGGGTTATTGAAAGGACTCGGTGTTAGTCAGATAATATGCACCTCTTCCAGTTCCAACATACTTGGGGATATTTCTTTCTGCCCCCAGGCAGGTGATATTATTTAATAGCCCCCAATCTCATTGGACCTTGGTCATGGTAGGAGGATAGGTTCCAACCTGGCATGCATTACAGCACTACCTATACATTTCTCATCATCAGGAGAAATTCTCCTACTGTAGTATCTTAGGAAGCCCCTAAGAGAGTATTTACTCCTAGTACAATTGCAGCTATAGGGGTATGCACACACTTAACTGTACAACGGAAGAGCCTGACTTATTTGAAGAGAAGATCCAGTATAGATGTTCTCCCACATCCATATCCTTATGCCAGTAGTCCAGAGCTCTAATTAACTCTCATCCCCACGTCTCATAAATCATCAAAACCCATTCTCACTTGAGTTTATCCACACCTCTAGTAATATGGCTGAGGAACAAAAATGGATAAATGCCAAGGGCTTGCTTACATGGTTGGGAAAATATCTTGGTATGTGCACTTTAAAAAAAAACAAAATGTACTGGGAGTGTGCAGTGTTCAAGGTTACTGCAGCAAAAATTCAACATGCTTCCATGAAATTATGGCAAGGGATGCCTTAGATGGGGACAGGCAAGGTCAATCCTAGGTCAGGTAGGAGATGGTATATGTACTACATAATCCAGAATGATAATTTCTAAGGGCTTTCAAAGACCTATCAATTCTTTTATTTTCACATAATTTTATTTTCTGTTCTTCCAAAAGGAATTTCCTTGGCATAAGAATAAAATAAATAATTCTTAAGACATAAAACCTTGTCTTATAGTTTGTGGAAATTCAAAACCCCTTTTTTTAATTTTTAGTCTTAAATATGCATTCAGTGTTCCCAGCTTCCAAATAGGTGGGTTTAAGAGTCCCTACTCTGCATGTTTGATGGGTTTAAGGGATATTTAAAGTCCACACCCTTTGCAAACTTGTATTAGTTTCTAAGACATTGAGGATTTCCAAAATAATTTTCACAATTAATCTAAATGTATTTAAAGTTCTGGTTTGTATTTCTTCACAATTACTTCAAATTTGGATATTGCAGAAGAATTAGCAGGGTGAGTATCTCAGAGAAAATTCTTTCTGAAGCAGCCTAAAATTAACCTGAAGGCCATTTAGACTTGAAGGTCTGTGAATTACCCATGCCATCTTCATTTGGAGAGAATCCCACTAACTATGTTTTCAGTTGGCTAAATGCTGTTTAATTTTGAGGCAGTCCTATTTATCTAATTTTTATTTTGTTTTCCATGTTTTGGGTGTAAGGTCCAAGAAACCAATCACAAGGTCTTGAAGATGTTTCTCTACATTTTCTCCTAGGAGTTTCATAGTTCTAGTTTTTGTGTATAGGTCCTTAATCCATTTTGAATTACTTTTTCTATAAGGTGTGAGATAAGGGTTCTCCTTCTTTCTTTAAGATATGTATATCCAGTTTTCCAAGCACCATATGTTGAATAGGCCATTCTGATCTAGGTAAGGGGCTTTGGCAGCCTTGTCAAAAATCACTTGACCATAGATGTGAGGGTCTGTTTCCAAAGTCTCAATTTGATTCCATCAGTCAATCTGTCTATCATTATGCAGTACTATGCTGTTTTTACCAAGGTAGCTAGATAATATGCTTTAAAGTCTGGACCTGAGAGTCCTCCAACTCAGTTCTTCTTTTGTAACATATTTTTGGCTATTCGGGAAGCCTAACCTTTCCAGATGAATTTGATTGTAGGTTTTTCCAATTATGCAAAGAAAGATATTGGAATTTTTATTGGGATTGTATTAAGTCTGTAGACAAGTTTAAGTAGAATTGACATCTTAATGATATTTAGTAGTCCAACCAATTAACATGGAATATCCTACATTTATTTAGATCATCATTGGTTTCTTTTAGCAATATTTCATAGTTTTCTGAAGAGAGGTCCTTTATGCCCTTGGGTGAATTTATTCATAAATGTGTGTTTCTTTTAGTCACTGTTGTAAATGGAATTTTTTTCTGACTTCCTCCTCAGATTGTTCCTTAGTAGTGTAAAGAAATATTTTTGGTTTTCCTTGATAATCTTGTATCCCACCACTTTGCTGAAATGTATATCAATTCTAATAGTTTTGTGGATTTTGGGGAATTTTCTAGATATAGGAGCATACCATCAGAGAATAATGACAGTTTTACTTCTTCATTTCCTTTTTTGGTGTCTTTTATTTCTTTATCTAAGAAATAGATAATTGCTCTAGCTATAACTTTCAGCACCATATCGAATAACAATAATGACTGTGGTCATCCTTATCTTGTCCATGATCTCATCAGGAAAGCTGTCAGTCTTTCACCCTTGAGTACAATGCTAGCTGAAGGTTTTTCATATATGCACTTTATCATATGGAGAAAGCTTCCTTATACACCTATCTTTTGAAGTGTTTTTATCATGAAAAAATGCTGTATTTTGTCAAATATCTTTTCTGCATCAATCTAGAGGATCATGCAATTTTCCTTCTTCAATTTATAAATGTGTTTTATTATACTAATTGATTTTCTTGTGTTGAACTACCCCTGCAAAACGCATATAAAGACCACTTGATCATGATGTATATTTTTTAATGTGTTTCTGGATTCAGTTAGCAAGTATTTTGTTCAGGATTTTTCATCTATATTCAGTAAAGAAATTGGTCTGTACTTTTCTTTTTTATAATATCTTCAGTTGGCTTTGGTATTAGAGTGATGTTAGCTTTATAGATTTTTTTTTTTTAACATTTTTTCCTGTTCAATTTTTTGGAAGATTTTCAGCAAGATTTTGTCCTTGCATCTAGGGTATTCTGTAAACAATAAATAGATGTGTCAAATTTTGTTATCCATTCTATCAGTCTTTGTCTTTTAATTGGGGTGTTCAATCCATTAAAATTCAGTGTTATTACTATGAAGATTTTTCTTACTTCTAGAGATTAGTGTGGGCTGAGCTAAAATGGGGTCAGATTAACTCAGGCTAAGGCCTAGGTCTCTTGCTGTATAGGGAGAAGGTGTAGAAGTCATTTTAGGGATCCACTTTGGGAATCCATACAGGCCAGGAGAGTGCTACATGCATTGTTCAGAGGGACTCTAGACAGAGAGAAAGACAGGCCAAAGGGAAAATCGTGACTGAGAAGGCCACCCATTCCCTACCTCCTGAGGGGAAGATCCTTGGTAAAATCTGCAGCTAAGCAGCCAAGGAAGAGGGGAAAGGACTCTTCCTTGGGAAAAGGGAGGGTGTAGTGAAGGGTTGAGTGTGATTTGTCTTCAGCAAATGTAACTACCATAATCTTCTGGATCAGAAGATCTAGTGGAAATTAAAGGATTCATGTATGTGGAAGAGTTTGCTGGGGAACACCATTTGCTGGCCAGGAGGAAAGTGAAGGAAGACAGGCTTGTCTCTCCTGATTCTTTTCCAGGCATTGTAGACCTGGCTGGGCCTCAAGAGCAACTCCCTGCCCCTGTTTTGACTACTTAAACAAGGCAATATTAAAGTTATTAAAAGTTAAAATAAAAATCAAAGAGAAATGTTGAATAAAGCCACTAGGCAAGAGAGAGAAATTAATTAACAGAGCAAAATCATCAACATAAACAGATGTCTAGGTATCAACAAAAGATAACAACACATACCAGGAAACAGAAAGATATGGCCCAGTCAAATGAACAACCAAGAAACTAGATGAAACTCAGGATTTAAGACAACTAATAAATGATGTTCACACAAACCTCCTTAATCAATTTAAGGAGATGAAGGAAAGCATGTCATATTAAGATGACATTGACTAAGCATAAAGAACAATTTTAAAGCCTGCAAAAAAAAAAGTAACAGAGCTTATGGGAATGAAAGATACAATGGATGAAATTAAAATTACATTAAAGGCATACAGCAACAGATCTGAAATACTAGAAGAACAAATAAGTGAATTGGAAAGCATAATATTTGAAGTTGAAAAGATAAGATAACAAACAAAGAAAAGAATGCCAAAAATTGAACAGGGTCTCAAGGAATGTAATAACAACATGAAACACACAAATATCCACATTACAGGTGTCCCCAAAGGAGAAGAGAATGGAAAAGGGGTAAAAAAAATATTTGAGGACATACTGACTGAAAATTTTCCAACCCTTATGAAAGATATGAATATCAATAATCAAGAAGTACAACGTACCCTAAACAAAATAAATCCTAATATACCTACTCCAAGACATCTACTTTTCAGGATTTCAAAGGCCAAAGATAAAGAGAGGATTTTGAAAGCAGCAAGAGAAAAGCAATGTATTACTTCCAAGGGAGCCTCAATAAGGCTATGTGCTGATCTCTCATTTAGGAAATGGAGACAAGGAGACAGTGGTATGATATATCAAAGGTACTGTAAAAGAAAAAATGCCAGCCCAGAAAGCTTTATCTGGTAAAAGTATCCTTCATAAATGAAGGTAAGTTTAAAGTCTTTACAGACAAACAAAATCTGATAGAGCATGTTGACAAGAGACCAAATATACAAGAGCTATTAAAGGGTGTAATACAGCCTCAAAGGAAAAGACAAGGAAGAGACCCCTGGAGAAGAACGTAGAAATGAAGAACATAAGTAAAAGAAATTGAAAGTCTTAAAAGACAGACAATAGTAAGATATGACAACAGAAAGCCATGGGATAAAATGGACAAAGTAAGTAACACCTTTATAGTAGTAACACTGAACTCATTTTAAATGGGAACTTTGATGAGGTTACTTCAGTTAAGGTGTGGCCCAACTCATTCAGGATGAGTTAATATTAAATTAGGATTATGAACAAACATATATTTCTTATGAGTATTCAGGTGTATGTGTTTGTGGAGGGCAGATGGCATGAGGTATGAATAGCTATCTCCTTCTATGTATAAACAACTATGTCCTTCTATGTATTAACATAGGTGAACTTGAATGAATGTTAATCCTTAGTCATTATGGTGAGGTGAACAACAAGTCAAACACTGGGTTCTGATATCCTTTATCATGAAATGCCAGAACACTTCTTCTCAGGTTACTTAACTTTCCAAACCTGGAAGTATTGTGTTTATTTCTTCACTGAACTTGGTTTTATATGTGTGAATGACAATTTCAGTATTTGCAAAACTCCTCTCTCAAAGAAGAAAGGAAGTAAAAAGAAAATGTCCTGTGTGGCATGAACCATGTATGATATACTGCTGTATTTCATATTACCTCACTTATTCCTTATCATATTTTTAAATTATGTAACAATTTCTCAGTTGATAGATAAAGATATGTCTTTTAAGGATATTAGAAATAAGCTTATGGTCACAAGCTCTCAATTTATTTTAAACTCCTCAACATTTCTACTTCTTTGTTACCACTGATTTTAACACTTCCACAGTAGACAGCTCATACTTCCTTCTGCTCATCATGTATGGCATCAATACTTTAATAGGAGTTTTCTTATAATCACTATGGTCAAAACTTATTTGTCTTAATGACAATGATTCTTCTCATCTGAATCGATTCAAGTTTCTTTTTACCCTCTGCTAACCACAGTGATCATTGTAGCATGCTCCTTTGGAATGCAGGATGGGATTGTAGGGGCTATTGTGGATTAAGTAGCTAGCATAATCTAGAAAAAAGGCAAGAGTCTTGACCTAAAGAATATACATTTAGATAGAACTAAATTATATTATTACAAAATGGCTTAGAATCAGAGAATTCTGAACCACATATTTGCATTAATTGCAAGGTATAGTTTTACATAAATATTCACAAACACCAACTGTGTGACCTGGTAAATTGTCAAATTCCATAATCTTTTCTACTAAGATTAAGATTTACAATAGTTCCTCCTATTTCTGTACCCCATGACATCTTTCCCATATCCTGCTCTGATCTTTTCCATGAAAGCAATACCTAACTGACTGAGAATCCAGATATCTGGCATCTAATATCCAAAGTGTATTATTTTCTGATTGAAAAATTACTGAGATTCTTGTGATTTAACTCAGTTTATTGGAAATCATGGACATGGATTAATTGAATAATATTATGTATATGTAGCTCACAAACATTTTTATAGTAATTACTATCAATTATTATAAATTGATTTATTTGAGATCAATAAATGTGTTTGCAGTAAACATACCACCTCATACACAACAATAAGCAAAAGATAGGTCAATGAATCATCCCTTAATTATTCAAAAACATTTCATTATAGTTAACTGCTAAACACTCTTTGCATGATAATTTTCATATTGTTGCAAAAGGACAATAAGCTTTATAACAATAATGAAGACCAAGAAGAGAATACAATGAGATTTTCTCATTAATGAAATTTGAGTTAAATAATTAAAATTTGTAACAAATGGACAGTTTTAATGCCTTATCTATTGCATATTTGACATGAAAATCATCATAAGACCCACTTATGATTTAATGGATGTCATAATTTCTTAAAAACATTATACTTATTTTGTATTTTTAAAATAGACACCCAAAATGTCTAGATATGGTTGCCACATTGGAGTAGAAAAGGGAGAAGTTGTGCTATAACTTTAGCAGCCTCAAAGGTGTCTGATATCACATCACAGGGTAAAATAGCTCATGAAATTACATTCTTCCCATTGTGCATTCTATTTTCTGAGTGCAAATAATGTCTCAAGACTGTATAAAACAGGAATATTTCATCCATTCATTAATGGGCAAATAGCCATTGAGTACAAAGATATGAAAAGATGTCTTAGAGTAACATTTTGTCTTCTCTTTTATTGACTGTTTTTTGTTGTTGCCTAGAATATATATAAATTTCTAGCAAATGCTATAAAATATACATGATTCAAACATATTTGGTTAATTCAAGCATTTTATATATATATAAATTATATATATATATTTATTTACCTATTGCTATCACAAGCCTTAAATGACAGTACATTTTTAAAAATTCTCTTACATGAAATATAAATAGGTGAAATGCATGAATTTGCAGTTTATTTTTCACAACTTTAGTCATTAAATGACAATCTTTTAATTTTTTCCTATATATTTTTCAATCATTTTTTCTTATTCAAAATAAATGAAGCTATATTGGTATAACATGTCCAGTTGGCAATATTTGCTCCAAAGGCAAAAAACAGTACAATCTGTCAAATTCGAGTTTAACAATTCAAGCCGACATGCTTTAAACATTATCATTTCTGAGGCTACAATTGCAGAAAATGAGGGGAGATTGTACAATCATGATGAAAGAAGGAAATTTGACAATATGGATAAGACAACACATTCAAATAAATGTTTTAAAAAAGTTTTATTTTAAGGAAGTAAATTAAACTGTTGTTATTATGTTCATAATATAATTAATAGAAATAAAACCTTTGCTTTATAATCAAACTAAATTTTAAGATAATATTTAATCATGATTGGGAAAATTTTAAAAATACATAATTATTCCTATTAGAAAATTATTACACAATAGACTTGTAAATTAACAGATATAATAAAACAGAAAAAGCAGCTAATTTCATGAAAAAATAATAATTTTAATATTTTATGCATGTCAATACATTACTTGGTAAATTTTATATTATTAAGATTGTATTGATATTTTAATCTAAATTCATTATTTTTCTCATTTTCAAGCACTCATCTTATTGTGTATAATACATAACAAAATGACATATATGGAAAGGCACAGAAACATCTCTGAATTCATTCTTTTGGGACCTTCCTCTGATCAAAATATACAAATATTTTGCTTTGTGCTCTCCTTATTCTGTTATATTTCCATCTTGGTAGGAAACCTTGTGATCCTTGTCTCCATTCAATGCAGCCCTCTTTATCACCAACCAATGTACTATTTCCTCAGCCATTTATCTTCCATGGACATCTGCTATACCTCTTATTATACTCAAACTGATTGGTGACTTGTCAGTGGGGACAAAACCCATCTTCAATGGAAACTGAATGTTGTAGGTCTTTACCATGCACTTCTTTGGAGGTATTGAAATCCTCATTATTGCTGCCATGGCCTTAGATCGTTATGTTGCCATCTGCAAACCTCTGCACTACATGATTATCATGAACAGGGCAAAATGCAATCTTCTAGTACTAGCTGCTTGGGTTGCTGGAGCTGTCCATTCCTTTCCTCAATTTTATCTGGCAATTCAGTTGCCCTTTTGTGGTCAAAATGAAATTGATCACTATTTCTGTGATATCTTCCCATTGCTAAAAGTTGCCTGTACTGATACCTACATCACAGGTGTCCTAGTGGTTGCAAATTCAGGTATCATCACCGTAGTAAGCTTTGTGGTGCGATTTGCTTCTAATATGATTATATTATTCATTTTAAGAAATCAGTCAGCTGAAAGAAGATGCAAAGCCCTCTTTTTAGAGGTTTCATATTACTGTGGTTGTCTTATTTTTGGGGTCTTTATTCTTTGCTTACCTTAGACAATCTATAACATTCCCTGAGGATAAAATAATTTTACTATTTTACACCATCATTGCTCCTATGTTCAGTCTGCTAATCTATACTCTGAGAAATACAGAGATGAAAAATACCATGAGAAAATTTTGGTATCAAACATTATTTTTGAAGGAAGCACATAATTAATGAGGAATAAAAAAACTAGAAACTGCCTCACAAATTAGTTATCCCATTGTTATCATGAATACTATGGAGGAGAGTAATAGGATGAACTGTTTTAAAGTAGCTACTAATCAAACACTAATTTTATCATACAGAAACAATTTGGAGTATTGAGATAGAGTAATTAGGATTACATTCCACATCCATCTGGGCAAAAGCAATGAAGACAATGCTTTATATTGAATATTGAATATTAATAAATAGAAAAATAAATAAAATTTTAGTGGTAATTTAAAACTTCATTTAATGATGTCCTACTTATTGACCAAAATTGAAAGTAATTTTACATAATCCTTTAACAAGTGAAATGTATAAAGCAAATCTTGACCTACTTTTATCTACCTAAATTTAGTAAGTAAATGGTAGACATTGGATTCAGAAAAAATAATTTCCTTTTTTATTAAAAAAAATTTTTTTTCACGTAAAACGAGTAATGTTCCGACGTCATAACAAGGTTTGAAGGAGGCACATCTCATGCAAATGCGTGAACATCCATTCATCGTGCTTATGAACCACAAAAGGACCGAGAACTTCCTTTTTCATATGAGAAAAACTTAGCAAAAAACAAAAGAGATGAAGACAAAATACAAAAACAAAAATGAAACCTACAAAAACCATTGTGGCACAATAGGTAAAACAAATCACCCTTAAACTATCATGAACTGGAGACTTCTGAGAAAGATTTGACCGAGAAAGAAGAAAATTTTATTAAATACTTACTTTTGCATCCTTAATAGGATTAGGAAAAAAAAGCAATCTTAGGAAGCAGAGCATACACCACAAGGGAGAAGGGCATGGTTAAGAAGATTATATGAAAAGCAAGATTATTAAAATTCAGAAATTATTTCAGAATATGCACATACAATACAAAAGTAAATTCATTCTGGAGGCACTGGACATAAAAGGATAAATTGGTAAAAAAACAAAATGAAGTCAATACAATTAAGTACAGGTCTTATATTAGAAAGAAATTAGGCAAATTATTATTTTGCCAGGATATTAATTAAGAAACAAAACTATTGCTAGGATTGATTTTTTTTTGGAAAACCCATCACAAGATAAAATGGCAAAGACTAAATGTTTGAAAGAAAGATTTGGGACATGAAATAGTTTATTACTAAGACTATTTGTATATCATTGTTTTTGAAAGAAAAAATAAAGCTAAAATAAAAATAAAACACATTTAATAATTTCATGATGTGAACAGCACATGCTTTGTTGTTGTCAGGGTGCAGCGCAAAAGAAGAGTCAGACAAGTTGATGCATATGAAGCAGAGGGCTGCAGCTCACTCAGGCAAAACAGCCCCGAGATCACTGTGACCCTTTCTTTTATTCAGCTTATAACACTGCATAAATTCGCCCCCCCCCCCATCTTGCTTTCCCACCGTGTTTCTCTTACTACAGCAAGAACACTGCCTTCTCTGGCAGTCTACCAAGGGGCATAAGTATAAACATTGTTTCTAGCCCTAAATGCCTTAGTCTATCTAATATCTCAGCTTGGTACGTGAGAGCCCTACCTGTTTGAGAGTTCCCAGGCAATCTTTCTTGGGAATTCAGACAATAACATCTGTGTGGTGAGTTCATTTCGCTCTGCCTCCTCCCACTGATATCTGCAGTATGCAGTGTCCTTGGAGATATTTACTAATGTGTCTCTGCCAGCAAGCATGCTTTTTGAATGCTTAACCCTTTATGCTCTGACTCTCAGCATCTTCTCCAAAAATGCTTCTTTAAAAATATTATTTCTAACAAATGTTCAAATGTAACACCCCACTCTTGATTTGACTGTATACACAATTCTAACATCTGGGAACATGTCATGTACTACTTACAATTATACGTGAATAGCCAAATTAGTGACAACTGAAAAATCAAACACTTTAGCATATATCACCATGTGTCTCTCAAGATAAGAATGAAATCTAACAGACTATCATCCTCCCGTAATATACATTTTAAAATTTTTCTATACCAAACAAACACTACTGTTTCAATTAATCCTTACCCCTACATATTATAAAGCACCTAAAGAAACCGATCTTGCAATGTACACTGTTCCCACTTCTGCAGACTTTTCTCCCTATCCAGGAACTTGTCTTTTCTCAGCAGAATGATTGTATTACTTCCACACAGCACTTCCCAGAATGAGTTATTCCTGCCCAACAGCCAGTTGGAGGTCCAGGCAAAACAACAAAGCCAGCAATATTTGTCTTTAGTACTAAGAACTCCTCATTTTACATTTCACTTCTAGGGATATTCCATACATCTAAGTGATAACTTATTTCCACGGGATTCATGAATCCTTTGGAATATAAGGGAAAGCCATTCTGTCCTTTCCAAAGGAAATAAACTCTGATGAATTAGTTATTCATCAGTCTATTGATTTGTGCTAATGTACTATTTTACCAAGGAATATTTGAATTTGTTAAGCAGAAAAGTGTCCTTGTGTATGTATGCCTGTTGTTTATGATATGTGCATTTATGTTAGTAATACATGGGGTTAATTTGCTAATCTACTTTTTGAAATAAATTGCAAAGGAAAGCAAGCCTGCTAGAAATTGCTCATGCAATTTAATTTTCCTGCTAAGAACAGATATGGTTCTCAAACTACTTCTAATTTAGGGTACTTTGGTACTAGTTTTGAATATTTTTAATATTTTATTTTAACACAAGGAAGTAAAATTGCTGAATCATAGTGTGTGGTAGCTTGAATAATTAAGTCAAACAGTATTTAAAAGTGTTTGTGCAATTTTGCAGTACTACCAGCAATGTATAAGTGTTTCATTGTATTGGAATTTTGAGTTTTTTTTCTTTTTTCTTGCTTGATCATGCTAAAGGTTTCAGAATATTATTAATCTTTCCAGAGAACCAACTTTAACATTGTTGACATTCTCTATTCAAGACTGTTATTTATGTCATCGAATTTTTCTCTTATTTTCTTTTTATCATTATCTCTATTATTGTTTGGATTTAATTTGATTTTTTCCCTACATCTTGATTCCTAGGATACTTAGATCACTGATTTGCATACCTTTTATTATTAATGTTAGAGATGATATCATTACACATTCTACATAATTTAAAAGGATATTAAGGGACTATTATGAATACATTAAGGCCAATAAATTCAACACCATAGAGAGAATGGACAAATGCTTGAATAATAAAAATTTTAAAAACTCTTAAAGATAATAGATCATCTCAATAAGCCCTAATCTATTAAATTTGTAGTTTTTAAACATTTTTGTTCTTCTTTTTTTATCTGAAAAAGAAATCTTTGCACACATACATTAGAATCTTCCTTTGTTGCCAGAGGAAAGAAGGTCTTGATGGTGAGGAATGGTTCCCATGACATCCTGGCTCATCATCAGGCCCTCAAGGGGGTCTACCCAAATACTGTCGGGAGCAAATCTGCTCAGCTGTTGCATTCCTATGCCTCTCAGCCTACTAGGCTGAGCTCATGGAACGCCTGACTCTCAGATCCCTTTCTCTTCCAGAGCAAAGAGGCCTGGGTGGGGCGGGGTACATGGGAAGGGGCCCCCATGTGGGGAGGCTTGTCCACACTAAGCACCTTCTGCTCACAGTCCCAGCAGCACTCGTCCCAGGTGATTGCAGGGCCCCTACTGCGGTGCTTCCCTTGCTTAGCCAAAGGGCCAAAGGGAGCCTAGGCAGGCTTGGGGACAGCGTCGGTCACCACCAGCCTGGCTCATTTACAAACCCTCTATGCCACTGTGGCTTCCTACCTCCCCTGCAGTACCACTCTTAGGGGCTAGGTGGTTCTAGCTCCGTGCCCCTCCCCCACCCCACTGGGAAGCTGGCCTCAAAATGGTTGGTTTGTCATGTCTGTTCCTCTTCCCCTTCAGACAAGGTTTGGTCTTCTTGGCCAATCTTAAAATCAGAGAAATGAAGGAACAACATCAGAGCATCACAAGTCAATATTTGGAAAACAGAAGCATGTGAACAAGAGAACAAAACCTATACACAGTCTGTCCCCACTGGTGTATTTGGAGCCTATGTGTGTGCCTCCAGTGTGGTTTAGTTGGGTTTTTGTTTCTTCATGTAGTTTTATCTATCATTGCTACATATATATCAATGCTATATTACTAAGTACTTTCAGTCATGGTCTTACCGCAGTGGGGGTAGAGTCAAATGCCATACTATAGTGAGTATATAATAAGACATTATTTTCAACAGATGTGAGCAGCTGAAAGTAAATCACAAAGAATGTGGGAGCTAGTAAGAATGGAAGTCTGACATCTGTTAAATAGAGCATAGCAGGTCCAGGTGGGTTGATGATGGATGGAAATGGATGAAGAAATAAGGGCTAAGATTAACTCAACTCTGTTCACTTTAGTT